>JAFIRS010006245.1:0-40677 GCA_018342105.1 Gonioctena quinquepunctata | reverse complement strand
GTCCGCTTAGATACAAATACGAATAGTAATCATATGACTTTGAATGAAGTTATCCCACGGTTCGAGCGTGCAGCTGCATACTCTCTTATCTTGTTAATGTAAACAAACTCTTTCACAAAGGATGCCGCCGCCGATATCTTATCTCAATGTAAACAAAGGATGCCGCCGATATCCGGTCGCTTAAATAAACAACTGATAAGAAGTGCTGACGTAGATAATATTCCTGCAAAGACTTGTCGGTTGAGTCATAGCCGCATCATCGCTGACTCCTCCCACTTTCCAAAATGGCCGCCGCCATTCACTGATCACGTGACACTTCCTCCCAACCAATGCCGTTGACGGATATTGGTTGACACCCCCATTTCAATGCTGCTCGGCTATTGGATAACGGCCGGCGGTTATCACCACGCCCACGACCTATCACAGCTCTCCCCACCTCCCACTCTCAATCACACACTCCCATACACAACATGGCTGCCACCATTCCGACCAATCACAGGCCACTCATCCCCCCCACCCCTACCCCACATACAACCATCCCCACCCCTCTCACCGCCATCTTTTTCACAAACCCCTCCCACAACGAACCGCCCATGACCGCCACCATCACCCTACCCCCACCCAAAACCCCCCCCACCACCCCAAAACCCACCCCAAAATAGGGGTTGCGCCAGAACCCGCCTAGCATATCTACTCATTTCAACCAAACTTTTGCGCCTGTTGCGCGATTGAGTTCAATACGACTCATTGTATCTATAGCAGCTAGTTTCAGAATGCAAATTCATCAGCTTGACGTTACATGTGCTTATTTGAATGGTAAGCTTGAGGAGGAGATATATATGGAACCACCCAGGCAACTCACTAATATTCTTAAAATAATCATTGAAAACGGACATACCGAAGCTGATATTGAAACGAAAGCGAAAAATATGCTTAAAAATCTACAGAGTGGTAATAAAGTTTGTCTTTTGAGGAAGTCTTTATATGGACTACGCCAAGCAGGAAGGAGTTGCTATGAAAAACTGAATAAGGTATTGAAATCTATTGGAGCCATACCTACCAATGCTGATCCTTGTGTGTATCGATTGAAAGAAGGGGAAGATTTAACCTTAATCACGATTTATGTGGACGACATCCTGATTGCTTGTCGAAATGAAGCAATACTTTCCGAAGTGAAAAGTAAACTTTCTGGGATATTTCAACTCAAAGATTTGAAAGAAGTTGGCTACTGTCTGGGAATTGAATTCTCACGAAATGAAAACAAAATAGCTTTACATCAGAAAGGTTATATCACAGATTTGCTACAGCGTTTTGGTATGTCGGAATCCAAACCAGTGAACACTCCTCTGGATCCAAATGTGAAGTTGATGAATGATCTACTACTGATGAGGAATTGAAGGTACCGTTTAGAGAGTTGGTAGGCGCTTTAACTTATTTGGCTGTGACGACAAGGCCGGATATCAGTTTTGCTGCCAGCTATCTAGGTCAGTTCAACAATTGTTACGACAAAACCCATTGGACTGCTGCAAAACGTGTACTTCGTTACTTAAAAGGAAGTTTGGATTTGAGTATCATCTACAAACCAGACTCTGAACCTCTAAAAGGATTTGTTGATGCTGACTGGGGTAACAATCCCTTTGACAGACGATCCTATACAGGATATTCTTTTATTTTCTCCGGTGGATCTTGGGATTCGAAGGAACAGCAGACTGTTGCGCTATCATCAACCAAGGTTGAATATATGGGATTGACAGAAGCTACCAAGAAAGCCATATATCTACGTCAATTTTCATCAGATTTGGACTTCGAAGAATTGAGAAATATCTCCGTTTTCAACGACAATCGAAGTGCTCTAATGCTTGCAGAGAATCCGATTTTTCATGCTAGAAGCAAGCATATAGACATTCGTCATCATTTTATCCGTGAAGCACTCAGTGAGATACATTTCAGATTGCTTCATACATCTACAAATGATATGATGGCAGATATTTTGACAAAAGGTTTGCCCAAACCTAAACACAATTTATGTATACAAATGTTGGGAATAGGAATCGCAGTGAAGAAGTAGATGGCGTGTCTCGAGGAGAAGTGTTAGAGCTGAAGATTTATGTTTTAAATATGATCTCGACTCGACTACTCGGAAGATACCCTGTATAACATAACTGCAGTTGAAGTAAAACAATTAATGAGTTGTCACAAGTTGTCATCCGTATATTTCATATACATCATTTTATATATTTCACGATTGTTGATTATTCAAATAAACTTCGTTTAATTGGTTCATTGTTGGTATTGATTCCCTGCCTGGAATACTCAGCTTAACAAACATTTGTTTGAAACCAAATATATTTGTACAGGGAAAATATAAAGTTGACATTTTAGAATGCTTGCATTGACATATTTGTACAAGTGTGAAAGGAGAAAATGGATTTGAGAGATGGTAAAAAAGTTGTTTTGGAAGAAGGTGCAGAAGGTAGAGAGAGGGGTGATCAGGAACAAGGAGAGAAAAGTAATGCGAGAGGGAGTGAAACACAAAGTGAAAGCACACAATTGGACAGTTCGTTTATTAAAATTATGGATTTCATGAAAAAGGAACTGGAAGAAAACTTAGAAAAAAATGAAAGGAAGTAGGAAAGAGGATTTAAAAGAAAACACAGCAAGAATGGATGAAAATTCAGCAAGAATACAAGGAAAAATGGAAAGAATGAATGATGGAATGAAAGAAAGTATGAGAAGAATAGAAGATGGAATGAAATATTTCATGGAAAGTATGAAACATGAAATGAAAGAAAACACAGATAGAATAATAGAAAGTATGGAAAGAATGGAAGAAAGTTTCAGAGAAAGTATAGAAGGAATATGTAAACCATTTGAAACAATTAGTGAGCAAAATAATAAGGAATTTCATGGGGTAGTTTTACAAAAAACAGATGTAAGTAACAATTTATTAGAAAAAGATGATAAACAAATACAAAATATGAAAATGAATCTTGATGAAATAATAATAAATTTATGGATGATATGAACATGATTAATAGAAATTTTGAGATACAAGGGAAAATAAATGATGAAATAATAATAATGGAAATGAATGACATAAACATGGCTAATAAAACTTTTAAGATGAAAAATGGAATACAAACGATGAAATAATAATGATGGATAGTAAAATATCAAATATAAAATAGGAAATAATTTGAATAAATATGACTATCAAAAACAAGAAAAATTTAAAATGTTGGAAAAGGAAATAGTTGACAATGTTAACATAAACTTACAATTGGAAATTTTTGAAATAAAATATATACATGCACCAACAAAACAAGTACAATTCCATAAAAGGAGAGATAAATAATGAATAAAAAATTAGGGAAGAATCAATTGTAGGTTTAACAAGTTTCACAGGTAAGGTAAGGAACAAAACGTATGAAAATATTTTTTGATAGATACTGTTTCAGAAATATTTGAATAAAATAAGATAATGTGGAAAAATAATTTCGAAAGTAAAAATACAAAGATATAAATGCCTAAAAACAATTTGCTAAGAATCAATGAGAGAAAAAACTAGAGAAAACAAAAATAATATAAATTTGGAAAAGACAATCATAATATTGAACAACAATCACTAATACTGCAAAACATAGAATTTGATACAATTATTGGTGCAGATCAGTTAGAAAAGGTAAAAACCAAAATAGATTATGAAAGGAAGACATAGAAATGAATAATAAAAATAATTTGAATTTTGAAAAAAAGAAATAAAGAGTAAAATATTTTGTGTATAAGAAGAATGAATGTGAGAAATGGAAGTGGAAATGATTATAATAATAATAATGAAATATATAATAGGAAACATAAAGGTGACGATAATAAAGAAGGTATATTAATAATTAAAATGAAGGTATATTAATGAATTATAAATAAATATAATAAGTTAATTATGTTTGAATAAAGAATAGCAAAAGGGTATATGCACAAAATAAAAGTTAAGAAATTGAGAGATTCAGATTAATAAAATTATCCAATTCAATATAAATACAGAGAACAATTAAACGAAGAGTTAGGAAAAATAATAAAACAGAGCCTAATTGAAAGAAGTACCAATAATTATAAAAATCTAATGAATATTGAATATATATATATATATATCAGTATAAAATATAAAAATATATATCAAGTGTCATGAATGTTGTCATTTTAACACTTTTTCTCTCTTGAATTGGAGAGAATTCCAAAGTCAGGTGGTTTCTGAAACAAAATAAAGTAATGTTAGTAATTTGGAAGGGTAATGAAATTGATATACAAATTTTACTAACAAGTAGTAAAATCTTGAATATAAATTCCAGAAAAATTGTTATGATAAGAAATATTTGTTCAATGTAAAAAGGATAAGAAGTGATATAATGATACTTATATATCACATAAATACCTGCTATGTTTGTTTTGCAATTTTTCTGTACATTTTGCTTTTCTGGAACCTTGTACCATTTTCTAGTCGACGCAGATGTCTCAAGAGTTTAGCAGTGGAGTTTTTCTATCGTCATGAGTATGTTGCTAACAATACATTCAATGTGCGCAGCCTATAAAAAAAATATAGGAATGAATATTCATGGATAAACTTTAGATCTCAAGTAGATAAAAATAATATACAAGTTGGAACATCCTGTATGGTAAAATCAAATCAGAAGGAAATATGACAGTGACATGTCAAAACATAATGGAAAATGATAAAATAAAAATAAAATTGTTCAGAAAATTGTCAGATATGAATTTGAACAAACTCTGTATATATTATGTAAGCTATAGAAATTTAAAATGTATATAAAATCCATAGAATAGTTTAGAATAAGGAAAAGTGTCCCAGAAAGTGAGTAAAAACCTGAAATTTGTGAGAAAAAACAAAAAGTGATGGTTGCTAGGAAGAAAAATAACGAGGTGTTTGGGAGGTAGATGAAAATTATGTTTGAAGGAATGCTGTAACAAATTTTGCTAATCAATAAATACGAAAAAACACAAGAAAGGGGGAAAATCAACCATTTGACAATCTATAACATGTCCAGAGCCGTAGTAACTACCACGAAAACCACTCACCTTCACAATACAGCCAAATTCCTATCCGTGACGTTGCCAAAAAGGGTGCCCTGTCACAGTGAAGCTGCAAACTCCAATACACTTCCAGGGTTCGTGGGAATACTCAAGAGAGACGAATAACAGGTAGTTTCCAACCCGAAACTAAACAAAGTGAGCGTATTCATTCGTGTCAGACTTTTCTTTCGGGTACTTTTGATGACTTTCATTCACTGATCTGAACGTTATTTCTTATTCGTGCTCATAAACTGAGTATTATCCACAAGCCTTTATATTTTCTCGTCACGTTACTGCGCATGAGCAAAGATTTTGACATTTCTATTTCACTGGTTGATAAAAATATCAAAATTAAGATAGATTTCGCAGGCTGGGATTATTTGAGGATTCATTTTGAATAAAAGAAAGATCATTTGACTATTTTCTGGATTCATCATTTATCTGTTGATCACATAACCACAAATATTTCCATAAAACAGTACATTGAATATATATATATATATATATATATATATATATATATATATATATATATATATATTAATAAAACGTAATATGAAGAGTGGCCGAGGATGGTAACGGATTCTATTCTATTATGTGTGCACACAAACAAAAGGAGGACGACCGGTCACTAGGTCAATGGTCATAGCAACTCCTTGATTGGGTTTTGTAAATATACTATAGTCTTCATTCTGTCATTTGGCGACTACAGATCTATAAATATACCCGCGAAATGAACCGGCAATATATTTTGGGGATTCAACAATCTTAGAAATACAGATATATTCCTGTTACTTGTTCATATAGTCCAAATTCCATCAGAAACAATTCACATAGTTGTATTCAATTAGATTTGGAACCAGAAAATGTAAAGATTTGAATCGTTGGATTTGTTTTCAAACAAGTTGAGATTGTAACTCTTGGCTTTAATATTTGTATTTATTTACCTTTCGTCTTTTATTTATCTCCAGCTGAACAAAACTTCGTATTCTAAAGAACACAAATAAAATTATATACACAACGTGGGTAAATTGAGGGTCTTTACTTCCAAGGGTCTATATAAGACAGTGTGCCAACAAAAAAAATTACTATATTGGACTGTGAGCCAAAAAAAAAAGCTATCGTCTGAGGGCGGACAGATTGCAGATCATGCTACCTGAGAAGTGGAGCTGACTGTCTAGGCGATCACATGAAAAAAAAGAAAGTTGGAAAAAAAATTGAAGTCGACCAGAAATTTCATCAATTATATATGACCGGGGTGGGTTTGGCAACATTGGTGCTGTGACTAGGATAGAAAGTCAACTAAATCAGATCCGTTGAAGGGAAAGAACCAAGTAAATACGTACTAATTGCTACTTTTCAGGAACTTTGGAATCGGTTAACCACCGTGTAGAGGAGACTGTCACTAAATGAATGGCTACAAACATCCTTGGAGAATCAACATACCGACTTGAAAAAAGGTTTGGGTAGGGTCCAAGAACAAATTCAAGATAGTGGCAAGCGACTTGAAGAACTAACTAGTGCGTTGTTATTAAAACAAGGAGGAAACCAAAAGTAATTCTACAAATTATTGTTAAAAACAGAAGAATAAGTTATCCCGATTTTGGATAAACAGATGGGACAAGTGCAAAGTCATAACTTTAGTGGAAATTCGAATATGGTTATCCCAGCCCCTGTCGCTCCCAGATTTCAAGCTGAAGGAAATAAACATTCCTTACGTTTTTTTGGAAGAATCAGAAAGATACTTCGATTGTGTGAAGGATACTGACAAGTCGAAATTACAGATTGTTGAGAAATGTCTGGATGGACCAGTAAGATGTTCGATGGAACTGTTTAATTTGAATTGGTCCGTGTACAAATATTTTAAGAAGGCTTTCTTGGGAAAATTATGGTCTGAGGAATAACAGCAAAAGCTTCGGGAAGCAATCAATTCTACATTTTGGGACGGAAAAAGGGATACAATGTATAATCGCTTTGCCCATTATGTGAGTCTCGATTACTATTCCCGAGCACCGTTCAGTAACTAAGTTAATGACACATTTCTCTAAGGAGGAGCAAGGATTATGGGCATTAGTCGCTAATAAAAGTATATCTTTGGCGGCAGAATTTTTTAATCAACAAGAAGATATTCTTCTGAGAGAAACTAACACAACAACAAATCCAAGGGGAGAGAGGTATGGTCCTATAAGAGAAGGAGTGAAGAGAATCAATATGATTAAGCAACATTTTCAACCCCATTTCAGACAGTCCACATGGATGAAGGGATCGGAAAACGGAAACCAGTCGAATTAGGTAGATCGTCGGATTCGACTGCAGCCAATCCAGGACGATCTAGCCAGGGAACTTTTGTTAAGGCCAAGAGTAACAAGGGATATTTGATTATGGGAAAAATGGGATGGAAGAAAGGATAAGGATTAGGAGCTAGTGGACAAGGTATCAAAGAACCAATTAAAGCTGTCGGGACATGAGCACGAGAAAGAAAGGGGTTAGCTTATATACAAGGAGCCGAGCCTAGGAATCAAGGCTTATCAGAACGTAATGGTTGGAGATAGGGAAATTTCAGCACTCATATATACCGGAAGTGAAATAACGGGTATTTCTGAGAATCTGTGCTGATGAAGTTACCTTCCCCTCCAATGAAGGCACTTCAAATTGATGGAATTTTTTACCAAAAATGTAAAAAAGTTAATAAACAAGTTTGGTTACCCATAACCCTTTCCAATCAAGTTTTTCATGTTGTCTCATCATAGCGAATTTAATCAATCAATCAGATTATTTTTCTTGTGATATTTACATGTATAGGAATAGTCAGACATTTGTTAAAATACAATTCTTACATAGGGTATAACGAAATAATTGAACCTAAGATAAAAATAGAAACGTACATAAGATACGACCTCTAATACTGGGTATAGATTGGATGTATCGAAATTAATATAGAATCTGTTTCCGAACGAAGTCGTTAAGATTGCAGGTACAGGATCTTTGCTTAGAGATTCCTTTCACGGCCATACCGAAAGAAGCCTCAGAATATCGTTTGGAGGCAGAAGAACTGGAAGTCTTCAACATAAATAACCCTCCTGATTCTGATAAGAAGAAGATAATTGAAAAGAAGGTACACCAGTCTTTTTTGAAGATCTCTGAAAAAAAGGGTTAGAAAAACTACTATTTTTCAGAACTGTTTAGTGAGAAACCCTGTTTAACCTCAATATATCAACACAGGATATTTATGGAAGAACGAACCCCTTTTGTAAAAAAATATTATCCAGTTCCTTTCTCCATTCGACCACAAGTAGAATAAAAATTGAAGGAAATGGAAGAATTGGGTGTCATCACAAGAGCTGCTTCACCTCATTCTAGTCCCATGATGGTAGTAAAGAAGGAAGACGTTACTGTTCGAATTTGTCTTGATGCCAGAGAATTAAATAATAGGATGATTTCCGATTTCGAAAATCCACCAACTATTGATGAATTATCACAAAGATTTCATAACTGTACATGTTTATCTTCCTTAGAATTAACCTCCAGATATTGGTAGAGTCCAATGGAGAAGAACAGTTGGCAATATACTGCATTTTTATATAATGGTCGTAGTTTTTTCCGAAGGTTTTGCCGATTGGATAAAAAAACAGTTTTTCGAGAGCAATTGATGTCATATTGGGAACTGAGGTAAGAGAATTCACCCATAATTACATCGATGATTTATTAATCATATGTGGAACACTTAATTCATTTGTAAATGTTTTTTTCGCGATTAAAAAGGGCAGGTATTTCCCAAAATTTGGAAAAATCAAGTTTTTCACAGAAAGAATTAAAATATTTGGGACATCTATTGACGACAGAGGGTATCAAAGCAGATCCTGGGAAGATTGAAGCCATACAAAACTTTTCGAAGCCTACTAACATCTACGAGTTTTTTTTTTGGACTTTGTAATAACTAAAGAAAATTCAGCAGTAATTATAGTAATTTAACAGACGTACTTGCTCACTTATTAAAAAATAGAGATAATGATCTGTAGGGGAAACATCTTGGGAATCAATTAAGAGGCAATTCTTATACGAAGTACTACTTATTCACCCAAATCCAAACCAAGTTTATATTTTAGAAGCTGCTAGTTCCCTATATGCCATAGGAACTGTCTTATATCAAATACAGGAGGATGGAAGCAAGGGTGCCTGCATGGACCGGAGCGACATTACAATACCACAGAAAAGGAGCTTTTGAGTATTTTGAGTATAAACGCTTGGTTATACTTATTCGGCTCCAAATTGATCATTAGGACAGATCACCATGTCTTAACTTCCATTAATCAGTGTAGATTTCTGAGTGGAAGATTAACTCGTTGGTTATTATTCATCCAAAAATTTGATTTCAGTATCGAACACTTCCCTGGGGAGGAACATTTCATTCAGAAGGAGAGCATACCAGGCATAAAGTTAGAATCATCATCGACTCCTCCAAGAAACGTTTTCGATGAAAAGAATCGAGCAGTAAGTAAGTAATATTCCTTCGATAATTTCTTTCCCTCTCCTGCACCTGACGTTATGAAATAGCAGAACAGCTGATAATAAGTGTAAGACTGTATAAAGATAACAAGGTGATTATGAGTCACTTTATAGTTAGTAGGCATTTTCTATATCAAGTTAATTCAAGGTATATGTCCTTCATGTCAATTTAAATTAAGTTGTATGTTTTCTGAGTGTTCTAACTATTCGCAATAAAAAAAATCGTTCAAATAAAGTGAATATTCAAATTATATTATATTAAAAATATATAGAGATAGGTGTTTGGCTGGGGGGGGTCATACGGAAATTTTATTTTTTCATAGGTAACGTTGTACGTACTTCCTACTATTCAACTTCAGCACTAAGCTGACATCTCCCAATCATATTATCCTGATAATTCAACATCGATAATTGAAATACACACTTCATTTATTAATCTGATGATATAAATTTTAGGAACATAAAGGACAAATCTGGAAACATTATAGAGGGGTACTCAACTTCAACGATACCCTGTAATATTCTAATGATATTTCTCTGCTTTAATGACATCCTCAATGGTAGAGTACAGTTTAAAAAAAATTGGAACTTTATAAGCATGTAGAGGCTACCTTCGATTTCTACGATACCCTGCAAGCTTTCAATAGTGTATCTCTGCTAATTCCCCACCTTAAATGGAAGAGTATACTTTTTTGAATAAGTTGATAGTAACTTAAGAGTTTGTAAAACCACATCTAGGAAATATTATGAACATGTACGGATGACACTTCAACTTTCACAGTACCCTGTCATCTTTCTATAAGATTTCCCTACTAGTCCAATATATCAAATGAATTAATACACTTTTCTCATCGAGCTGATATGCTTCACACCCACCTTACAGAGCCTGAAAGCCAAGAATAGAGTTTCAAAATAAAAATTGTCCTGAAGCATCGTATGTCAACAAGACGTCAACAACCAAAGTTTATAGCTGAAATTTGGTGAATGCGGTATTTATTCAGAAGGAAAATCCAGTTCTAATTGTACAACAGATATCTTAGATCACTTTCATGCAAGTTTCAGATGACGGATCCATTCGGAAAATTCAAATATTGGCAAGTTCCAGTCGGATGAAATTGGGATTCTTGGAAACAAACGCGGTAACCTTAGAAACGTCCTTATTCCTATAAAAAAAAAACCAGAAACGGTTTGCAGTCAGTCGAGCTTGAGATACCTTAAAACCCTAGTGTATTCACTGATTCGATTTTCTTTAGAATTTTTTCTTTGTTGAAATAACTAGCACATACATATTCATCTATTCCAATATCATCACTTATTGAAAATATGTTTCTGTGTATTGTTTATTCATAACAATCAACATATATTCCAAAATAAATATGGACTTTTAAAGAATAAATATAAAACACTATAAATATATATATATATATATATATTTTATATATATATATATATATATATATATATATATATATATATATATATATACATGTAAATGTTACAATCGAAGGAATCTCGGAATCAATTTTTTGAATGATTATGAGTCCCAAAATATATTTAATTCTACCCAAGAACATAATTACTTTATTGATCTTGCATATACAAAAATACCCGTAGCGTTTTCTCATTTTTCATTTTATTTTTAATTCGTTGCGAAAACCATAAGAGTGTATTTTTCACTCAATGATGAATTATATGTCGAAAATGTATATCAAGTTTTTCTGATCATTTGCTGTTTCCAGAATAAAGGAGAAAGATTTGGCTACCCTCAAAATAGAATAAAAAGTGCTACACAAGGCAACAACAAAAAAGTAAATTTTTTACCTGATAATACTCTGAATCCAATACTTCCCATAATTTTAGGGGACATTTTGGTAGATAATCCTTTCATTCATCAATCTGTCCAGAATTATTTTGAAAAAGAAGTATTTGAAAAAGTTTTTGTGGAGTAGAGACTGTAACGATATATCTGTTACATCTCTTATTGATATGCTCATAGATACAAAATAATTGAGAGTAGCTTAAGTAATCTTATTAATTCAGAATCACTATTACAAATCTTAGCGCCATCTAACGGCGAACAGTCATTGAGAGGAAACGAGCGGGCGCAAAGAATTTGACAGCACGATTTGGTTTTTAAGAACGGTCAAAGCGATCCTCACCCCTTAGCAATCCATCTTTGATCAAGAGATCGTGTGTTCTGAAGCTTGTCAGCCATTTCGTAAAGAAATAGAATTTGTTCATGTTTAAATAACTAATGAATTAGAGCATCTTCCTTTCTTCTACGAAAGTGATTTCAAAGCAGTCAATTATAGTGTGATATCGAGGTATGTAGGAATATTTTTGATCATTTTAAATATATGTCATGTTGAAATATTTTCCAACGAGAACGTGGGATATTCCTTCATGAAGTTCCGTTATCTTGATTCATCAATAGTCCTTGCTCTGTAAACAGCAATTGAACTTATTTAGGTCAAGCAGATAATTTGATTTCAATGCAGTACCATATTTACTTTCCAAATGAGTTCAGGTGAAATTATAAATATCACATGTAATAATATCGAATTAAATCAAGATATGTTTTAATTGGTTTCTCTGACAAGGGTTCATTGGGGTTAAAACGGGGTTTCTCAAATATTATGGTATACACTGCATTTGGATATATTTTTGGTGTCAATCACAAGAAGTATGTGATATAGTTGAATACTATATATTTTTCATGGTCTTGGGGATGTATTTTGGTATAGTTTCTGATTTGGTGATAATTATCACAGAGCTGTGATTTTTGCTTCTGACCTAGGTGAAGCGATCATATATATATATATATATATATATATATATATATATATATATATATATATATATATATATATATATATATATATATATATATATATATATATATATATATATATATATATATATATATATATATATATATTTAATCCTTGGAGTTTGGAATATTTTTTATCAGACAGAAAAACTTCATGAAGAAGTATTTGACGATTGGTCATAGATAATTCTCATACACTTACTCTGAATATCATTGCAATTGAAGTCATTTTCGGATATAAAATTCTTCTAACTTAATTGTGCTAAATTTTGATTTTGATTTTCTTTGTAAAACATAGTCTTGGCTGATCAAGATCAGAACAACATTCTTTTCTTTATATAGAGCAAAGATCAATTTTTGTCTATGTCAAAATTTAATCTTGAATCTTCAATTTCAGCAATGAATATTAATGACAAATCTCAGCACAGGCTGATTTGCATCTTAAATAATTTTAGGTAATAATCTCTTGATGAGATTATACTCATCTGCAACAACTTGAAGAGTGTATGGAGAAATTCCAAATTCCAAGAAATTGAATGTTTAGTAAAAACAAATTCTGTCACCAACAATATGGTTTTTCTTGTCGTATTGCTGAGAACTGATGCTTGTCTGTTCAACCTGATCGGTCGCCCAGCAGCCATTGGTACCCCCTGATTGCAGCCACACGACTACGCTAAGTCTAGCTACGAGCTACACAACTCCGCTCAATCAGAGGTACATTGTAGTGATTCCCAGAAAAAAAACATTATTTGATTAGCAATTATTATTGGCTAGGAAGTTTGAATTTTTATCTTAATTGAACAAAAAATTCTGGCGTCCATTCAAATTTACAATTTCTTAAAACCTTTGCTTGAAACATAAATAAATTTGAAACTAGCAAGGCGGTCCAAAGAACTCAACACCGCTCTTCACTGAATATCCCTGGCATTCTATTACATAATTAACTTGTTACAAAACATGCATGCATTGATTTATGTAATTTGCTGAAAATTATACAAAACATGTAAGTTTTTTCCTGAGACACTTCTGAATAGAATTAAATTTTTCAATATCTTGAACAGAGAAAATAAATAAAATGAAACTTCTTAAGCAAAGCGGGATTATCTAAATTAATTGTTGATATGGCTCCATCGAGTTGAGTCTTGCCGCTTGGTGTTACCTACGTATTTTGCCTCATGAATACGAATTCGAAACGCTTCGTTCTCAAATACCTTCGGAGGTTCAAAAATCAAGAAAAGCCCCTTTAAGCAATAAGAAACTTTCAAAACACATCTCAATTATAATTTATAAAATTTGTTAAGCCTTTTCCACTATCCACATACATTTTGAACAAGCACCGATTTTTAATTTGTGTTCATGGGACAGAAATACATAAGTACCAACTCGGAGGAGCCGCATCAACAGAAAATTAACCATGCAAAATTGGTACGCACTACAATTGTTCATAATGAGAATTATTTCGGAACACTTCTCGAACATTCTATATAACACTGACATAAGTACACGAAATAGTTTGTTCTTCTAAAATATATTACATCGATCGATCACCCCCAAAATTTTTCACAACGAATTGACATAACTTTAAAGGCGACCATAGCACAACCACAGAACGGATCAGAGACAAATCACCAAAAACATGTGTGTTCTGTAATTGCATTTTACTGAATTATGACAAGAAACGACGTCGGCACCTTCTGAAACTCTAGATAACTCTCTTTATCAAGTGGGCTGGTGTCCCCCAGTTGGTCCCAATATTTTACAGGTATAAGTGAATATACCATGGTTTTCAGACATTTTAGTCGAGTTCAAGCTTTGGAAGCTGATATATTCCTCAGTTGAAGTTTTCGTCCATGGTAAGAAATAATTTTGATGAATCACTGGAAGTTCCGTCTCTATACTCTGTTTACCACCATATAATGATCATTGACAATTGACAGATATCGAATATGTACCTCTCATTGAATATAGACTATCTGCATCGGCCGCTTATTCACGTTGAAATCATTTTGATGACGTAGTCGTTCAGCTTGTGAGGTAAATATCAGGTAGGTTGTTTAATACAGGGATTCTTAGCAAGGAATTATCTAGTGAAGAATCATGAATTCCAGGAAGAGTAAAATTTAAAGAAGCGACATACGAAAATTGAATCCATATAATTTTGATAACTTGAAGAAATATACTCTCTGATTGTGATTTTTTTTTATTACACGAATAGTCGCAACACATGCTATCATTGAAAATACAGAATCACCCCTATTTGTATTCTTATACCCTCTTTAGGACATGAAATGGTATTCAACGGACATTCGTGTCCTTTGATAGTTGACGAAAATTTTCAGTTCATTCTAGTATTGATAGGAAAATGAAGAAATGAAGGCCACATAGCCTTGGTTGACTAATTGAATGAACACAATCTCCAATGTGGGTTTTCTTCAAATAGCTGTGAGGTATAAGATGATCAAGCCTTAGTCAATCCTTGACGCTGGAAGTTCAAAGTTATTTGAATTGGAAACATTCGGGTATAAATAAGTGGAGAAAAAAGGCGAAGAACATGGTTCTTCGGTATTACGTATATTTCAACAGATACCACTACACTTACACATCTGCTGCGGAATAAACCCCGTCGAGGCCGGATACCACTACACTCAGACATCTGCTCCGGAATAAACTCTGTCGAGGCCAGATACCACTACAATCACACATCTGCTCCGGAATAAACCTCGTCGGGGCCACCCACTCACACATCCGCTCCGGAATAAACTCCGTTGAGGCCAGATACCACTACACTTACACATCTGCTCCGGAATAAATCCCGTCGGGGCCGGATACCACTACTAACACATCTGTCTGGAATAAACCCGTCGAGGCCAAATACCACCCTACACTCACATATCTCCGGAAAAAACCCCATTGAGGCCCGATACCACTACACTTACACATCTGCTCCGGAATAAACCCCGTCGAGACCAGATATTATCACACTCAATCCTCTGCTCCGGAAGAAACCCCGTCGGGGCCAGATACATTACACTTATCGTACCCCACATGTTTGTTTTTCTTGAGATACCGAGAACTGAAAGAAAGGTGTGACTAAGTAGAAGTGGCTTGTGCTTATACGGAAAAAATTCAATGTTGTAATCAATATCCATCCGAATAAGTTACTAACGCCCATATGCACCGTGTACACTTAATCGGGATTGAAGGTTTAATCTGGATAAATGCTTCAATTTACCATGCACCGTTCTAAAATTCGGGCTTAAGCCTTCGAAAATCTAATCCTCCGTTTATCATGAATTAAACCTGGATTTCTATGTAGGAACGATTTTTCTAACCTGAAATAAACGTGTTTATATTATTTTGCGTTCTTCATCTCATAAAAAACTTAATTATTTATAAGGCAATAATGGAAATCCAAGATCAGTTGTTTTTGGATGACGACCATGATATATTGGATATAATAAATTTTGGTTGGGTGGGAAAAAAGTGAATACTTTGATACCATTGACAACCTTTCTTTTTTCAGAAGATTTAGATCGCAAAAACCTACTATCCTGAATTTTCTTCATCATATAGAAGAAGAAATTGAGTATGACAATGATAAGTAAGTAGATACCTACCTACACACTGTAGTATTTATCAGTACCTACCTTAAATATTGATTAAAATTATACTCATAGTTTAACACCAATTGATCAACTCTTGACAACCTTATGAATATATGCATTCGGAGGACACCAGTTGGCCATAGGATACTTTATCGGAGCCCATCAATCCACCATTTCAAGGATTGTCCATCGAGTTACTAATGCAATTGCCAAGTCAAGACCCTTATTTGTAACAATACCCAATGACAATGAAAGACTTCGTGTAGCAACAGACTTTTATAACATTGCTCGGTTTCCTCGGGTCATTGGCTATGTGGATGGGACACATATTAGAATGCAGTCTCCAGGTAACAGATTGAAAATGTGTTATCATAACTGGATAACCCTGTATGTTTGTAGGAGGTGAGTAGGCTGAAGCATTCTGTAACAGAAAAGCCTTCTTTTCTATCAACACACAGGTAATCTGTGATGCCAAATTAAAAATACGAGACATTGTTGCAAGGTGGCCGGGATAGAGTCACGATCTCACTATATTTCATAATAGTAGAATAAGAGCTCAATTCGAAAATAATGAATTTCATAACTCTATATTATCAGGTAAGTACTTAAGTATATAATTATCAGTAGTTTACATTTGTTTTAATTATGTTAGCAAGGATGTAGGCCACCTCTATTAATTTTTTTAATATAAACTTAAAGGTTGTTTTGTTTAACAACTTGTTAGGAGTTTTATAATAACACATCTGTTTTATTACATTTTTGTAAAAATACACCCTGTAATCTTTTAGTTTGATTACATTATTTGATATTTTTTTAGGTGATAGTGGCTATGCCAACAAATACTATCTATTGACACCGCTTTTAAATCCAGACAATGAGGCAGAACACTTTTATAATGAGGCAGAACACTTTTATAATGAGGCCCATATACGCACCAGAAATTCTGTAGAACGTGCCATCGGAGTTTGGAAAAGGCGCTCTCCAATACTTGCATATGGTTTGAGGTACAAACCTGAATTTGCAAGTAATATAATAATAGCAACTGCAGTTTTGCAAAATATTGCAATTGAAAATAATGAACCAGTTTCCCCACCACCAGAAAATATTAATGAAGATGAGCTCAACTACCTCATAGAACTGGAAAATGTTGAGGATTTACAAAACGACCATGAAGAAAATAGAGTTAAAGTGAGGCAGCACCTGATAAATAACCATTTTGCAAACCTGTAATGTTTGTATAAAATAAAGAAATTTTTTTCAATATTATTTCATAATTGGGTATGAAAAATATGTTTATAAGACAGTGTAAGTACATTCAGAAGAAAAAAATGTGTGTAACCTGCAGAAAAAAAATTGTATTTAAACTGAACGAAAAAAAAATTGAGTGTACGTACATACATATCATTACACAAACATACAGGTGTCCCATAATTTCAGGCTCAAACTTTATCATTTAGTTCAGTGGTGAATCTTGAATCTATAATTTTTTCAGACCACAAAAAAACAACAATCCTAACAAAATATAAATTTTTAATTGTAATAATTTTTGAAAAAAAATCTTATTAATCATCATGTGCAAGCAATGATTTTTTGTAACTAATCTCAAACTGCGAAAGTTCCAGTTTTAATTTTTTTTCTTTTGTATCTACTCTTAAATTTTCTTCTTGCAATTTTAACATCCTTATTTTATACTGTTGCTCCTCCCTTGCATAATTCTGTGATTCTACAATTTGTTCAAATTGCTTTTCAACCAATGCTAGCCTCTTATACAGTAAGATATTTCACTTTTCAGCTATATCTGAAGATGTCAGAGCTCTTATACCTCCTATTGGTCTCCTTCGATGGAATGGTTTTCCATTTGGGGTGCTGCTATTCTGAGTCGATACCGAGGTCAATAAGGATGTCTGAACTTTTTCAGTTTCTTTTGACTGGCAAGAGGGAGATACCATTAATTTTTGGTTCACTGGTTCTTGTAATATGCCAGGTGGACATTTTCTATATGTCTTTGCTGCCCTGTTTTCCTCTTCTTTATTCAATTCTCCAAGAACCTAAAAATGTAAATGAAGATTAGGTCCTGTTTCTTGGTAGTAATAAAGGCTCGAATAAAGGGCATGAGCAAGTACTATGATAAACAAAATCTAGAAACTCACATTATTCTCAGAATCAGTTTCTTCAATGAATGAACCAGTAGCAGGATCAAACTCGTAAATTTGGGCATCACATTCTGCTTTCCCCTTTTTTTCTGAGGGTTCCAATATTCCTGAATTGTAGGAGTCAAATTCTGAATGAAATCCTGATACAGTATTTTCATTCAGCATGCTGATTAAAATAGTGTCTGCTGCATCCAACTTCGGATCAGGTGGTGGTGGTCCGCCTCCTGTTATGTATGTACCTTTCTTATGATCAGCAAACTTCTCACGTAATTCTTTTTTTTTTGTTCGCATACAACCGTTTAAGTTGCTTCTGTAGCATATGATGGAAGCCTGGCTATTAAATTCATTTTCAATTTTTGTCCATATCTTATTTTTATCATCAATTGATGTTCTGTTTGTTTGTCTTCAAGTACTTTTTGGTACTTTTTACAAATATTCATTAGGCATACCTTTTCGCTAGTAGAAAAATGAGGAATACGATTTCTTTCATTTCCTTTTTCCATATTTACAATCAAAAATTCAAATGACAGTATTTTTAATAACTACATTGTTGAACATTACAAAAAACGAGGTTATTATTTCACTCTACTTCTTTTTGCCACTAGCTTTGCTATAATAGGCAATGTTGCCAAAATGTTAATCCGGATTACCTTAACCATCCGCGGTGCATCGGTATTCAATCTAAGAGACGAAATTTTGATTAACTAATCGCGATTAAATTTAAATACGGTGCATACGGGCGTAAGCATTGCCTCTTTCAGTTTGTAGATGTGTAAGCAGAGATAGATGATAATCACCTAATTAACCTGATATTTCTCTTCCTAGGTACTGGCTGTACGACAAAAAGAAATCATTTTCTCCAGATGGAATCCACGACACCAATCCAATTACCTTTAGAGAGTCCGGGTCGGTAACTGTTGGAATTCTATATGTCTTGAGTCTAGAGTGTGCGATCTGTTGGCTTATATCAGTTCAATTGAAGTTAAAAAAAATAAAAATAATATTATATTCCTATCAGTCATTCAGTATCATTATCAAATCAGTCCATTTAAATTTGTTAAGAGTCAACTTCCTTGATTTTAGTTGGTCTGGACCTCACGGTAACAACGAGTAAAGATGTAAATTTTAAAACTTGTTTTGTACAACTGTTGAAATAGTGGAACTGAGTAAGTTTATTGGGCTCCAATGTTACTTCTGGCTATAAATAAATATATCCCGGTTCTACCCCTTGCCAAACCATCAACTAAAGAGTAACTGTGGAAAGTAACGGTTCGTTCTCACGGGTGCACCCAAAAACAGGCAGGCTGGTCACTGAGCCAATGTCAAGACAAATCCATCGTTTGTGGCAAGGTAAACATACTAGAGAATTATTCTCACATGTTGTCGGGTGTAAAATTTAAAGGAATTTGGTTAAGATCCAAGACTGATAAATTGTATCCCAGTATCTATCATTCAAAACATTGAATAGGTATATTAACAAAATTATTTTTAAAGAGCAATGTATGTTTTTTAAATGAAAAGAATTAGATATTGGAAGCGTCTCTGAATCTCAATATGGATCAAGGACTTTGAGGAACATATCTGTTATCAAAGCAGTTGAATCAGGTCATCACAAACTAGAAATCGCCAAGACATAGTTATCCGGATTCGTGAAAAATAATTGATAGTATGACAATGCGACTATCCGATAACTAAGTTGAAAAATGTTCGAAATGAGTAGGTTTACAGTGCTCCAATGTTACTCTCTGCAGAGTCATGGATCCCGGCTTCACGCATATATACAAACTCTATATATGTATATTTAGAACGTACTGTGAAGAGTGGGCGGGTTGATCTATTATGTGTGCACACAAAAGAAGGACGACCAGTCACTAGGTCAATGGTCATAGCAACTCCTTGGTTGGATGTTGTGAATGTACTATAGTCTTCATTCTCTCAATTGGCGATTACAGATCTATGAATATACCCGCGACATAAGCCGGCAATATATTTTGGGGATTCCACAATCCTAGAAATACTGATATATTCCTGTTACTTGTTTATATAGTTCAAATTTCATCACTTCATAAACAATTTACATAGTTGTTTTAAATTGGGTTTCGAACCAGAGAGGATTCCATAATAAGCTGAACTCTTATATTTTCAATATCGTCTTGTGAAAGGTCTGGATGATCCTTCCAAGGAAGCGGTTTTAAAAAAGTATCATACTCCAAGTAATTGTCTGAGTATTAGTAGTATTAGTTAAATCCAGAAATCAAGGTAGCAGATCAGAAACACTTCTCTTGAATTGATACAATCCCAAACAGGGGGTGCCTTGACAGCAATTGCTTAACAAAGTTAATAAAATCAGAAGATGAAACTGTGGAGTGAAGAAATAACTTGACTTGATTGAAGCCTTGAGTGATTCCATTAGTTCAATTGCGAATTTGCACTATGAGCAATCTACTGCAAGACAAAATCTCGTCAGCATGAATTTTGATCAAAGTCTGAAGGATATGATTGAAGACACATCATTAGATGATAATTTGACAGAACGCCATAAAACAAATGAGGAAGAGCTGGTGTTGAACACCGTAGGAAAGCAAGAGCTGAGAAACAAGTTTATAACAGGAATACCCGGTATTTAAACTCCAAGAAGCCACTCAGGCGAAACTTCCATCTGGATGGCAAAAACTAGGGAGAATCGGGACACAGAGCCACAAACTATCATTGAAGTCATTACTCAAAGCATCGAAGTTCTCCAAGGAAGGACAAGAGCTACATGAATCGTCGTATATAACTAACGTAAGTTTTAGAGCTGGTCAACAGAAATATCCCATCTATAAATGGCAGTCTGCTACTAACGATGCTGTAGTTTGGTCCTGGGTGAATGGATACTCTTTACCAAAGAGAATCACCTCCGAATCAAAGATGGTCTGCAGCTGAACATCAGTTCATCAGTAAAGGAATATTACATTTATTAGAGATAGTTGCAATACAAAAGTGTAAGCCATGTGAGGGTAAATTCCTCTCAGGAATATTTTTTGGTGCCAAAACAAAATGGGAAACAGAGATTATTTCTTTTTTTGGAGAATCTTAATGAATATTCAACAGTAAAACACTTTAAGATGGAAAATAAAGATACTGCTGCCAAACTGATAACACAAGATAGTTCTTTAGCATCAAAAGGAAGCCTATTTTTTGGTGAACATAAAATAATGTAATAGGAAATTCTTGAGGTTTGGTTTCAACAACTCTCTTCATGAATTCACATGCTTATGTAGGGCACCATATGTTTTTACAAAATCATTAAAACCCGTTATTTACTATTAACGTTCTCAAGTTGATATCAATTGTTTACCTGGATGATTTTCTTTTGATATCGGCTCATATAAGAAATGTGAATATAACATAATGATTACTTGTAACCTGCTGAAGGAGTGAGGTTTTGTCGATAATCTTGAGAAAAATTAATTGTCACCTCTCAAATGGTGTCTATGTCTTTGTGTTTAAAACTTCATAAGGAAAAACAAAATGAAATATCTATCCCTAGTAATCACCTCCCTTTGAGGACCTGTACAATCAGAAAATCCTCTCAACTTGTAGGAAAGCTAGTTACAGCTGTACCATATAGGCTTTACAAAAAAAGGTTTGAGAGAGCAAAGTTCATTGCTCTCAGCATGAATAATAATGATGCTCCTATGTTCATTTCCGAATGACTCCATGAAGATCTCACTTGGTGGAAGGAACACATATTCAAATCAGAAAATCCTCTACATAAAAATAAGTTTAACATTGAAATATTTTCAGATGCTAGTCTTGCTGGATAGGGGAGATTTTCGAATGATCATATTTCATATCAATTACCTTCAGCTACTTGCCACCTTTCTGAAAATTGCAGAGTCTGAGGAGAAAATTAATATTTCACTCAGAATCGATTATGCCACTGCCATATCTCACATCAATCGTATGGGTAGAATTGAATGACCTTACAAGGAGCATATGGGAGTGATATGAATCACGAAATATAATAATATTTGCAGCTTATATTTCTTTCAGAATATGAACTTCACAGGTTCTGCTTTTGTTCAAATCGTGAAAATATCCAATTGATTCATTCGCTTTTAGAGTTAATGAAAAAGGTGAAAAATTCATATAATGGAAAATGGATCCCTGTTACATTTACAGTGACATGGGATAATCATAATTTTTATGCATTTCCACCATTCACGTTGATTTCCAGGATTCTAAAACATATCAATGCTGATGAAGCAAAGGGAACTGGCATACCCAACTTTGGTTCCCTCTGTTTCAAAAATTATTATCCCCACCTTTGACCCTTCATCCAAGTTAACGTTTACTATTGTCCACTTTTGATAGAATTATTGTCAGAAAAGCTTTTGAATTAAGAGCAGTTCCATATTACTTTCTTCTATTTCATCTTCCACCATGATGCAGAATATCAGCGCCATAAAAATGTGGTGTTTATTTTGCAAAAATAATAATCTCAATATTTTTCAAAAAGATATTTATTCTTTCAATAATGTAATTTTCAACAGATAATTTTAATACTGGTGCAGGCTACGGTACGCTTTACAATGTGAGATCAGCTTTGGCCTTTATGATTTCTCCAGATATTGGTTATGATGCTTGTCTAAAGAGACATTTTAAGGGCATTCCTTTCCTACATATGATCAGACTTGGGATCCAAGTGTTTTTCTCGATTATATGAACGAAATGGGCCCCAATGAGAACTCACCATCAGATTCGCTCACACAAAAGTTGGTAGTGCTTTTGGCTAAGACCATAGCCCAACGGGTTCAAATGTTATCGTTAATTGATATCAATAACATAATCCAGAAAGCAGATGGTGTTCAAATCAAATTCCCGATGAAATTAAAACTTCAGGAAATAACTCCAAACTCCTTTGAATCCACCTGTTTTGCAGGAAAACATAAATAGTATTCGATGAAAGCTTTGTCCTCCAGATCTGATATTTCTAATTTGATTCTAACCTACAAAAAGCTTCAGCCATAAGTCTTAGTCGATGGATCAAGATTGTATTGGGTAAAAGTGGTATTGATACTGACATATTCAAGGCACGTAGTACTAGGCATGCTTCAACATCTACTGCCAAATTGAAGGGGGTCAATATTGATATAATGAAGAGTACCGCAGGCTGGACCAAGAAATATGACACTTTTGTGAGGTTTTATGATTTCCCAGATAATTTTGTAATTATAATCGTGAATTTAGGTCTTCAATATGATTATAAGTACTTATACTAGTTTTGTGTTCAGATAAGGTTGAATGAGTTTACAAAATGTATTCATTTTATGTATTGAGAATTTACTATTGATCTTGTTTGGAATTTATTGGTTGAATTAAACTTGCTATCTCCGTCTCAACACTTTTAAACATCTACATTTGATAATTTAGAATAAGGCGTGAAATATAATCATAAGATCAAACGAACTTAACTCGAGTGGAGTTCGATCTCAATTATATGAAACGCCGTGTTCGAAGATAATCAATCCCTCCCAAATTCAAGCGATAAATCGGATGAATAATTATTCTTGCCCGATCATCAGTTGAAACTTGTATTGAAAAGTTTACATAATTTTCAATAATAATGACCACACTATCATGGGTTACAGAATTGAAGGACCCTTATTAATATTATTATTATTATTAGGTATTTCAGTTATCGTGGTTAATGCTATGTTGCAATTTTCTGTACTTTTTACTATTCTAGAATCTTATACTATGCTCTAGTCGATGCATATGTATCAAAAAGGTCAGCCCTGAAGTATTTCTGTTGTCAAAAGTATGTGACCAACAATACATCCAAGGAAAATGCACAATCAAATTATTTGAAAAGTGATATTTATGAAAAACATTGTGTTACAAGTAGATCAATCAATATATAAATTTGGAACATTCTGTATGATAAATCTCAGCAACAGAAAACCCCCCAATGAGATGTCGAGAGAATTGTGAGGGAGAAGTGATGAAATATGGAAATATGAAAGCAGAAAATTGTCAAAAATAAATTTTATACGAATTTTTACATAGTATATCGGGTTTAGGATTAGATTTCATTAATAAAATACTTAAAATTGATTAGAATGACAAATAATGATGTAGAAAGTAGCAAGAAATTCTAAAATCTGTGAAAAAGATAAAATATGTGTGTTGCCATGAGAAAAAATAACAAATTTTGAAGGAGATCAAAAATTGAAAAAGAAAGCAATCACGTACAATTTTTTTTAAGAGAAATAATAATGAATATTGAGAAAAAGCTACCAAAACCATTCCAGAACGAGATCAATTTAATTAAGGGGAAAAAGCTACCAAAACCATTCCAGAACGAGATCAATTCAATTAAGGGACAACTGGGAGTAGTAATATATTATAAAATTCCACCCACCTATTGACAGAACGAGAAATCCTGCAAAGGCCAGTCACGGGAGCAGAAATTTGTTATGGATGCAAGGAAGCTGTAATTTCCAATGACACAAGTATCTCCATGAGGCTGGGAAACATCACGAAAGAAGAATAACAGGTATTCTATTGACATAACTTTCTAAAGTGCAAAGCTTCAGTTTTATTAACTAACACTAGGTATCTGATTCACTGTGTTACTTTTGATTGAACAATTCAACAATTTTCGATGCTAAAGGACTGATTATAACTTTCAATTTTTTTTTTCAACTAATACTAATCACTCATAGCAAATTGCACCATATCACATTATTGTTTTTCTTTCAGTCCATAAGGTAATTTTCGCAGAGTAGGACAGTTTTTAAGGTTCTATCTGAATAAAAACAACCATTTGATTATTTTCTGCAATATGTGTTTTATCTTTGAACATCTAACCACACTTTTCCCCACTAAACAGCATATTTGATATCAAGCCGTTCAACAAGTTGGCATTACTGAACCTGCTAGTCAAAGGGGAGTATACTTTTTGTTCATAGGCGTACCGATTGAGCTGGGATAAGGTAAAAAGGGGTTCGAAAAAGGGTAAGACAACATGGCCGGAGTTTTCATTTTGTTATGATAGGGATTCATTCATAAAATCTTTGAAACAAATCTAAAATAAAGAAATATATGTATATATATATAAACTCTAAATCAATCCCATCCTAACAATATATATATATATATATATATATATATATATATATTTATATTTATATATATATATATATATATATATATATATATCATTCATCCCTGATCATCAAATGTGCCTTGAAACAGATGATTCTAGCTCCGCATCAGATTATGATTATTCTATTTATGGGACTGGGAGCTCTGAAGATGAATTTGTTTACAATCTCAATACTGAAGCGAATGTCCAAGATAACGTAGAAAATAGTTATTCTAGTGATGACAAACCATCATTTTGGTTTCAGGAAGTGTATTGGCAATATAAACTCTATTTCACATCTCCATAATGAAAAGTGAATTGTGATGATTAGGTTCGTATAAATATTGGGTTGTTAATTGCAAGAAGTTCAGGAAGCCAGTGGTACACAATTTTATGCAAGTTATTTGGTGGAAATAATATAATTAGTTTGTATAACGGTGATGATGAGCCTAACAGTGTAAAAGTATTTTTTAAAAGCATTTGTGATTGAAGCAAGGGACATTCTCAATAATGGTATTTCATTCAATAGTCATTATTACCATTCAAACTCAAGGCAATAGTGGCAAAATGCACTGCTGATGGTGTTTATATTATAATAAAGTTTGTTTTCCTCCAACTACCAATATAAATCTTCGAAATCATTCAGGTTTTGTAAATAGAAAAGAAGAAGAACATCATACAGGTACATTAAAAAACTAATTGTAAATATATGGATTGATGGGACACCTAAAACAAAATTATCTTCTCGCCAAATATCTAATATTTCAGAATAATAAATGATGTTTGAATCACAGATCCCAAAATAATCTAATCGTAAACCGAGAAGATTAGCTGATGCCAAGAGATGGAGAGCAACAAAATTTCGATTAAATTTTTATTACTCAGGTCCAGTTGTGTTACAGCCAGTATGAATTAGAGACAAATATATGAATTTTTTTACTCTGAATGTAGCGATGACTATTTTAACAGATGAAAGATTCATGAACCAAATTGAGTATGCAAAATCTCTCTCGAAATATTTTGTTGATACGTTTATCATCATATATGGAGAAGAGTATGTGCCTCAAATTGTTCACAATTCGTTACATTTGTGTGATGATGTCAAATATTTCGGAACTTTGGATATGTTCAGTGCCTTTCCATTTGAAAACCACATGCAAACAATAAAAGGAATAATTCGAAAAGGTGACAGAACACTCAAAAAAAAATGCAAGAGATTGACTGAAAGAAAAAATATTTTGAATTCTGCTAGAACTCCTCTCCCAAAGAATGATTCTGAATTATGTATTGAACATTCTGATGGACCTCTTCTTGATGTGAATATTAATAAACAATATAAAAAACTGAAATTTCCAACTACGTTTTAGCTCTGAACAATGCGGATAATTGGTGTTGTCTTCATGATGGTAGCCTGATAGTTATATTAAACTTTGTTGAAGATACAGAAACGAAAATCATTGAAAAAAAAAACATAATTGGAAAACTTCTACATGGTGCCATGTGAGTCTTCGAAATTGAATACATATAAAGCAAATAATCTTGGACAGTTTCAGAATTGGTATGTCAAAGAAGTTGCATATAAATTAACGAAATTAAAAACATGTGATGATCAGTATGTTATTCTTCCACTACTTCACTAGTAGAATAAATAAATTATTCATAATTTAATTAAATATGTGTATGATTTTTTTATGTTTTCATGTGATAGGAAAACTGAAAATAAATCAGCACAACTCGTATTTTTTTTCATGAATTAATAGACAGTTATATGTAATATGGACAAAACCTGGAGCGTCGTTAACTTCACTAGCGAAAATACTGTGGAGGCAGTTCCAATGAACTGGCTGTTAGGCTTCTTTGTCGAACTTCGATAGTTGGAGCTGTAGTTGAGATACTGTCCCGTATGTGTCTTCTTTCTATAGACGGAGGTGCGGATGTCGTTGCCTGTTCTCTCAACATTCACATCAAGGGAAGATGAGGTACTCTTGGTTTCCATTTCCATCATAAATTTGATCGAATCCTTGATGCTGTTAATTTTGAAGATGTTTATCTCCCTGGCTCCATATAATGCGAGTGTCATCCACGTACCTCAACCACGATTTGTGTTCCGCCTCCCGTATTGCCAATTCCTCGACCCACTCCATGTGCATGTTGGCAATTATCGGGGAAAGGAAATATCCCATCGGGAGTCCGTCGTCTTAAGAGGAGAATCGGTCCTTTTCTTGAAAATATGCGTTGTGTAGGCAGCACTGCAGTTATTCCAATATCGCTTCGATGGGAAGGCCAGTCCTTTCGTGGAGCTTCCAGACGATGTGTATCTGACGGCTAAAATATCCAAATTATTAATGCTTATAGAAAAAGGTGATACCTCATAATTTGAAGGAAATAATTTCGAAGAAATAGAAATGAATTTAGAAGAAGAGAAAATGGTGGAGAATGATAATGGTGACGAAAGCGACGAATCTGCAATAAAATACAGCCAGCTAATATTTCATTAAAAATTAAAAAAGTTGTATTTTCCAAGACTGTTGACTACAAATACCTATACAATAGGTGTATGTCAGTCGAATATCCATAAAAAATACAACTACCTCCCTGGCTAATGCTTCGACGAATGTTGAATGACATCCGATGGATAAACGTGCAAAGTCATACAAGGCACTTTGCAAATGTTTGTTGCGAAATGGATAAATATCAACCACTTCACTCAGGCTGACCACCTGTAGACCGGTTTCGGGGTATTTGCCCCTCATCAGTACAGGGTAGGTCAAACGGACAATGAATAATGACTGCGATACCTGACTGAACCGATTAAAATCCTGTCTTGTTATGGGTCATGCAATCCAAGAACATAATTTATCATTCCTGTAAAATACAATTTCCACCTGAAAATAATCCCTGAAATAAATCATGTCATGAGAAATGTTTATTCGAAATCCTTCTCGTGTATATTTTTACGAATATCCCATCACTGGTTCACGCTCGCATGCGAGAAATTAAATGCGCTCAAAATTTCGAGCAAGACTTCTTTACTCGGCCTTTAAAGCAATCAGAAGCCCGGAATCGCTATCTGCCTACTTGGTAGTAAACATACAGAAATGCAGATCCTGAGGATAGTGGACTTTGCAGTAGTAGGCTTCAACCTGGGCAGATGACACTACACAGGAGCCTTATTCCTAGACGTATCCAAGGCCTTCGACAGAGTCTGGCACGACGGTTGAATCATCAAAATTGCAGACCTCGAATACCCCACACCCATAGTGAAGCCGATAGACTCCTCCTTGCGGGGACGGCAATGCCAATGTAATGGCACCGACTTCCCCACAAGAAGAAGCCTAGGAGCAGAAATACCGCAAGGCGCAGTCTCATCCCTACATCTGTTTTCCATCTATACAGCGGACATCCCAAAACCAGACACTGGCACTATACGCTGACGACACAGCTCTAGTGGCCAGATCAGCAAATGCAGCGCGGGTAACCCGGTACCTGCAAGAACAAGCGACATACTAGAAGACTGGTTCAACTCATGGAAGATCGAGATCAACGCAGAGAAGAGCCAAGCCATCCACCACACACTACCCTTACAGACCCATCAGGTATATCACCACCATGCACATGCAGCATCACGTCAGGAAACATAAATATATGGCATAAAGGGGTTCAAAGCTCTCAGAGGCTGACTTCATACCGAAAGAGGTACGATATCAATCTTGCAGACGTGCCAATTTGCAAGTTGAGGACCGCTCCAAGGAGAGCGGGGGGGGGGATGGCAAGTGGATAGTTAAGACAAAAGCGTGAAGGAGATATATTATCCATGGGCACTCAACCTTTAGGGGGCATGGTGTTGGTCGGATACTTATACTTTTAGATTTGAAGTAAACACATCGCTCTGAATTTATTGAACAGTATTGCACTTGAGATATTCCGAGATTTTGAAGCTGATATTCAATACCCAAATATTGCAATTTTCGGATCGAAGAATATATTGGAAATTATAGTCAAAACTGGGTGATTCTGCAGAGGCGCAGAATACATGGATTGCCCGTTATGGTTCCTACTTTTAGTACTACCTTGAAGTAAAACTTCAGATTTCAAGGGTGAAGTCATTCCAAATATTTTTCTAAAGGGGAAATAAATAGATCGCTGGCCATTCGTCATCGAAAATTCTACGGCCAACACAATTGTCATCCAGGATTGTTGAAATAGGAAATCAACCAGCTACGTTCTGAAGAATTATGTGTTCAAACAAGTCCTTCGATCAAAAATAGTGCTTTTTAGCACTACTTATACTACGGACCGAGAACTGCTAGGAAGCAGCAACTACTCCTCCGGGAATTGCTTTGTCCAGACATCCGAGTCTACGTTCCTGCGACTGGGGTTAGGGCTGGCTAAGCACGGCAGCCAGGTGGCGAACCATCGAGGTAACCCCTCCAACGGTTGATACCCGCTGACGCCTACCTGCTCCTGTTCCATGACGACGTCGTCGAGGATATTAATTCTGGGAGTAGCGGCTGAAAACAGCACTTCCAGCTTCGCGAAGGCTTGGACACGGGATAAAATACCTATATCTAGGGAATTCAAATCATTATTGAAACAACAAACTTCGGAATGCAGAAAACATTTTTCTTCAGTAGGAGATAACAGCACTAGGTCTCATAGGGACTCTTCTTGTGGCCACGCAATAGCCCAACGTGGTGCCCCTGAGGCAGTACGCGCTATTTGTGAAGTCCCAACGCGTCGTTATTTTGTTTTTAGCTTATGTTTCCGTAGGAAAAAAATAAAAAAAAACAAAAAAATTAATTTCCGAATGAATTAGAATTCGAATATTTTTTGATTTGAACAAAAAAGCTTCACTGTTAGTTCCTCGAGCGACTCAAGCAAAGAGCCGGCTAATCGAGAGACAGGGACTTTTCCAGGTTTTTTAGGCACAGTTCGGGCAGGGCCTCGGACGGCGTCTAGAAGGAAGCCAGATAACCGGCTACTCGAGTCATAGGGCTCCGCCGAAACGAATAATAGTTTTCATTAAATTCTGCAAAGTAGAAATTGATCCTGGAAAGTCTAGAGATTCATATTGAGAATAAATAACTTTTTAAAAAACAGTCGAAATAAGAAGAGAAGAAGAAATTCGAATTTTCACAGCGAAAGTTTCCGCTTATATTTGAGACCCTGAGATATTAATTTGCGCTGATTCCTATCAGAAAGATTCTGTTGGAATTATAAAAAATATTTTTCACCTTCTTAAACTCTGACCGGTAAACAGGGGCATATTGGAAACCTACGACTCGGAAAAATGGCTAGCCGGCAAATTTCCGAACCGTCAAATTCGAACGCCGCCAACAACTGTCAATTCATCTCACACCATTCGCTGGGATTGAATTAGCGGAATGGACAACATCATTAGCTAACGCCATCTCAACGCAACTAGGGCAACTAAAACATTACCCACTGAAATGTCCTCCTGAGTCTCAGGATAGAAATCTGCAATAAGAGACAGGACATATCGATATGTCTGTGACATATCGATATGTCTCATCGGTGATAAAATCGCTCACTTCTCTGGAACACAGAAAAGTTATATAGATATTTTCATGGCCTTTATTGTTCCACCATTAGCAGTTTCATAGAGATTGATCCGTCGAGTTCAGTTTTCACACCTCTTTGTCGTTACTTTGTAGACATCATATTTATTTTAATAATAGTACATTTATGTGAAAAAATAGAAAAAAATAAGGCCTGTTAAAAATTCAACAATAAGATATCAATTTGAAATGGGTTTATTTATAAATTAATTGAAAATTATAATAAATTATAATAATTAGTAATATTGAATAATTTATTCCAAAAATTATTCTTAGTTTATCAAATACAATTGGATTAATTGAAAAAAAAAAGATTAATTATTGCTCTTTATATTAAAATTATATTTATATAATAATAAGATATTATGAATAATACAAAATTAAAGATTATATTTTGTTCAAACCAACTTAGTAACTATTATACCATAATAATTAAGGAAAAAAATTTTATATATATATATATATATATATATATGTACATGTATACATGACTTGATATTATGAAGATAATACTAATATACCCTCTTTTTTTTTTCCTATTAAGTCTTCCACTATCTGATAAGATGGTAAGGATATCTATATGTTCGTATAAATGGTAAGATACTTTTTTTTAATATATATATATATATATATATATATATTGTTATGTCAGGAAATGTTGTCAAATAATTAAATTTATAATTATCATTATCATTAGTGGGCATTTTAGTTATCGTCGTTAATGCTATGTTGTTTTGCAATTTTCTTTACCTTTTTACTATTATAGAATCTTATACTATGCTCTAGTCGGTGCATATGTATCAAGAGGGTAGTCCTGAAGTAGTTTTATCATCAAAAGTATGTGTCCAACGAAATATCTAATGAAAATCCACAATTAAATCATGTCAAAATTCAAATGCAAAGAAAACATTGGATTTAAAGTTAGATAAACTAATATATAAGTTCTGAACATCCTGTATGACAATTCACATCAACAGGAAACCCACCAATGGGATATCGAAAGAGTTTGTATGGGAAAAGTGATGATATATGGAAGATGTGATAGCAGAAATTGTAAAAATATAATTTTATACCAATTTGTAAATAGTATGTAAGATTTAGAATTAGCTTTCATTCATAAAATCATTAGTAGTAATTAGAATAACACATACGTAGGTAGGAAGTGACACAAAATTCAAAAATCTGTGAGAAAATAAAAAAGATGTGTGTTGCCATGAGAGAAGATAACAAGTTTGGGGGAGATTAAAAAAAGTTACAAAAAGGAAGTACTAAAATTCGAAAGAGATATCAATAGACAATTCAAGAAAAAACTGGTTAAAAGATTCCCGAACGAGAGAAATTCCTAAAAGGCACAACCGGGAGAAATAAGTTATAAAAAATTTCCACTTACCTGGTATAGAAGATAAATCCATAGAAGAACGCTTGCGAAAACACAAGATCGTGACAATTATTACATTTTGATACATGCCGCCTATTTACACAACCGCAGAGAAAGTACAATAGATTCGGCTATTGTTTGGCCCTGAATGGTGGTTTGTTCGAACATTTAATAAAATAATTTCGTACACAAAATATTTAATTTGGTTTATCTTTTCTTGTAAATATTTTTTTTCTCTCCATTCAAGAAATAATTGTTTTTCTGTTAAAAATAAGTTTTTTGTTTTTATTGTCTTACAGAAATATCTTTTGTTTATATTTGAGAATTTTCTTTTGTTTTCGCGGCCACCACGTCACCAAAGATATTTTGATCTACCTGTCATCCGACAGATTAAATTGAATCAATGATTCAGTTTAGGTTGTTCAAATCATCTGAAGTGAAATTATCGTCAATAATTCTTCTTCATTGCACATTCTCCCAACTGCTGCTGGTATGATACTGACGTCCTGAGCTGACCGCCGGGACCGCCCTGATTCTCCTATCTCTGTGTCGTGACGTAAATATCCCGTCCTCAAGCGAGTCGAGGAGAAATTGTAATGCTCTCTCAACATAAAGCAAGCTATTCTTTACGCTCTCATGAAACCACCGTACCCAAGATAAATACTTTCCGATACTGTAGAATAAATGAAAAAGGTGTAGAGGTGGATCCTGAAAGAATAAGAACTACCAGGGAATATATTAGGCCATACAATTTGAAGAGGATTTTTGGGAATATCAAATTATTTTAAAAAACTAATTCCAGACCTAAGTAATGAAGATTTATCTTTATTAGAACTTTTGAAAAAGAATGTTAAATGGAAATGGGGTAATGAACAAGAAAGGGCATTTATAGAATTGAAGGACGTATTTATACAAAAATGTTCATCCTGATTACAATGTACCTTTCATTTCAAAAACAGATGCAGAAGAACAGATTTGCAGGGGTGTTAGTTCAAATCCAACAAGGAAGAGAAGTTCCTATATCATTTGTATCACGAATTACGAAAAAATATGAACGTAATTACAGTGTAACTGAACTAGAGTTGGCTAATATAATTTTTTGCATTACTAAATTAAGATTTTATTTATTGGGAGGAAAATTTTATATTGAAACAGACCATGAAGCATTAATGTCCATAGTGAACTGTAAAAATGCGAGTAAGAGAGTGCATAGATAGATGGGCATTGTAACTTCAAGAATATAAGTTCGAAATTAGACATATACCAGGAAAACAAAATATAGTAACTGATACATTAACAAGAATGGAGATGGAAAAATCTCATATTCCTAGAGAAATCAAAATAGGGGTAAATGTATTCAAAAGTAATATAGGTTTATTTTCGGAAAGCAAAATAATAGAAGATCAAAACAAATGATCAGATAAGGAAAAAAGAAGAACAGTACAAATAAATGGTATAATGATTAAAATTGTTAATGGTGAAGAATTATATGTAATAACAAAACAATTGAATTAAACGGTTTTCTTCACATAAAGGATTCAATATAAAATTGAACCAGAAAATGGTAGATCTCAGGTGAAGAACGACTACTTTCCTGGCAAATACCACGCAGAACGTTGAATGATATTCACCTGAGTGTTTCTTTCTGTCACTAGGTACCGCCAGTTGAAGTTTATCTTTTCCGGCGTACCTATGGGTGTTACAAGTTCGATGATGGTTTGTTTACGTTGTGTCTCACTTCAGCCAGAGTTCTTTGGACCTTTGGCTGATTGACTACTCCGTACTGATGAGGGCCAAGAAGCCTGAAACCGGTATGCGGATTGTTAGGTGAACACGACATAAATTAAACATAATCGAGCTCATCAGAAAGAAACATTTCAATTTTATATTGAATCCTTTATGTGAAGAAAACCGTTTAATTCGATTTTTCTATTCATTCCACTTCACATGGCACTTATCTTTCATCTTTCTTTAACAAAACAATTATCAGAAGAGGTGATTAAATATATTCATGAAAAATATTTACATATTGTAACGAAGCATTTTTTTAAAGCTTCGTTACTAAGAACGGCTAAAGAATTTAACCTGACTTTGGTACGTCCCTGCCTATTTGGGGATATTCTAAGTACGGTTACTGAAGAATGTCCAAGGTACATTATGACTGGAAGAGTGGACAATGAATGAAAGAATTTTTGAAGAGGTAATGGAAAAGATCAATATAAGAATTCAAAGAAATGCTACAAAATACATTGAAAAATAAAATAAAAGGGGTACAAAAAGAACCACATTCAAGAAGGGAGATTTAGTTATAATAAAAGCTCTAAGGGTACCTAACAGTAGACGAGGCATATGTGCCAAGTTACAAATGCCATTTGAGGGACCTTACGAGGTAGAGAATGAAAATGCTTAAAATAGTTATAGGTTAGTAGATCCTCACAGTAAAATATTGAGAGGAGTTTTCAACATTGAATATATATATATATATATATATATATATATATATATATATATATATATATATATATATATCAATATAAAATATACAATGAAAATAAGATAGTCATAAAATATAAAATGTCATATATGATACCTTGAAAAATTTTCTCTCTTGATTTGAAGAGAAGTCCGAAGTCAGGTTTTTCTGAAACAAAAGAACGTAACATTAGTAGTTGTATAGATATAAAGAATATTCAACCTGACTTTGGTACGTCCCTGCCTATTTGAGGTTTCTATTGGTTTCGGTTTGGCAAGATATTCCATTCCCCGTTAGTAATTAAGGTACATACCCAAAGCTACTGGAATTCACGTCAACATCATGCATAAAATATAACAAGAGTTTTTCTCTAGATCTTATGAAAAGGGTGAAAAGCCCCGGTGATAGATTTTGTAAAAGACGAGAAAGAAACAAAGATCGCGATCATTTTTTGTATCAGGCACGAAATCATCCTTCAGATTTTCGGTCCAAATTCAGTTTGTCGGACAAAAAACGCGCCTTTCTTAATGGGCTTTTTCGTCTAGTTTGGTCATACATTCGGGATCTATGGAAGATACGATGAAAACTAGCATCGACACTTGTTACTTGGTACTCGTTTCCTGTTGTGCTACAAAGTCCGGTTGAGTAAGAGAAAAGTGCAAAGTGTGTCGAAAAGATTTGGAGGTCCAGAAGCGTTGAGGTATCCGTAAGTAAAAATTGTGAATAACTTGTGTTTGAGCTTGGTTTCTCCGTGTGCTGAAGCACTCGAAGCTTATTATTTCTACATTTATTATTATTCCATTTGATTCAATTATTTTGCCGGAAGTTCAAATATTATTGCTTGTATTATTATTATTTCATTTATTAAATTATCTGTCGTAGCATTTACAGCTCAGTTCTGCAGAAGTATTCTTTCTTTGATTTAATTCGTCACATGAGAAGTTTGCCGAAACGTTTAAGTTGGTCAGAAGACTACAGAGTGAATATTGGGGATTCTGGGAAAACGCCGAATTCAAGCCATTGACGTAAAAACTAATTACATAACAATAATTTTTGTTTCCCGCTGTTCCGACTAACCAAATCGGAACATCGGCCGCGATGAATGCGCTGAATTAAAAGTTTATTTGTCCCGGAAAATACGTGCCGAGCAGAACAAAATTCACGAATTTAACAAGTTATAGTCATATTCAGGAGGAATAATTCATTTAGCAATTTGAGAAGGTGATTTGGGTAAATAAACGTTGTTGATTACATTAGGGGGAAATAAGTTATTTTATAACACGAAAACACGGTGATGCTTTGTCGTCTGTATCCACGCCCAGTTGTCAATATTGTTTGAGCTCAAGGAAATCGCCGAGCATAAACAATAGGAAAACAAAGCCAAAAATATGAATCTTGTTAACGAGAAACGTCGAAGAACAAAAGGGCAATTTTAAGGATCAGAGAAAAAATATCACAGCCGGGATTATTGCAAACGTGAAGCTTAGGTAATATACAAGTGACACGTAGTATTAAATTTTTGTGTTACGGTTAACAAGAGGAAGTCAGGATGTTATAAACCACTTGCTTACAAACTTGAAAAATCACTTTCTGAGTCAGTCAGGAAGAAATAGTTATTTGCTATTAAGATTAGATCATTTTATCCTCTTCATTGTCGTGAAATTACTGTTCATTTGGCCAGTTATATATATCGTGAAGGTAAATATCATTTCGATACTATTATATTAATGGGTTATATATATATATATATATATATATATATATATATACAGGGTGTAACTGAATAAGTGTAAAACATTTAAGGAGGTGATTCCTCATCGAAAAAAAGATAGGATCTTTCATATAAAGAAACTTCATTGGAGCATCCCTTGTTAAGATACAGCCCCTTAAAGGGGGTACATAAAATTTGTATAACAATTTTTTTCACAAGCACTGAAAAAGTTACAATATTGAAATTAACCTGACGTTTTGTACTACCAAAAAGACACTTAGCCAGTAATTTATTTGGTTTACCCCATGGTTGTAAGGGGTGAAAAACGCAACCCCTAAAATTTATTTCCAATGTAACTTTTTGTCTTATTATTTGTTTACCATTTAAAAATTTATTTCCGATAGCCTGTTTCATTCTAAACAAAAAATGTCTCTTGGGTTTTTTGCCCAAAATAAACCAGTAAGCAGCAAAACATTATTTTACGAACAACTACAGAGATACATCGTCATAAATGCGAAAATACGAAACTAATCTATCTAGTAGGTCGCTATTAGCGATAGTGACAATTAAATTGGTATGACGCTGTCAGTTTGGGAATTTTCGAAATTGAATTAATACTAATTGTGTGTTGTTGTTCTGTTCTTAATTTGTTACTTTAATAATTCACTTGTTAATAAAATGGCATATACAAATGAGGAAATGGCTGATATGCATTACGTTTACGGTCTGTCGCAGGGGAATGGGTTAGAAGCTTCTAGAAGATATGCTGGAATGTATCCTCAACGGCAGCATCCTTCACATAGAATATTTGCTCGACTTCATCAACGATTACGAGAATATGGTTCATTCGACAAAAGAACGCAGGATTGTGGTCGCCATCGAGAAATACGAACACCACAGCTTGAGGAAGCAGTACTTAATTTGATTGAAGAACAACCTACTACCAGTACTAGAAAGATTTCTTTCCAGCTAAATGTTGATCATATGACGGTATTTCGAATTTTAAAGGAACAACTCTTATACCCTTACCATCTGCAACGAGTACAGGCACTGTTACCGCGAGACTTTCCGAACCGTCTTGAATTTTGCAATTGGATGCTGGAAATGATTAGAAGAAATTGTGACTTTCTGAAGACGATAGAATTCACAGACGAATGTAGTTTTTCTCGGGACAAGATTATTAATTTTCATAATTACCACATATGGGCTGATGAAAACCCTCACGCTATTGTCGAAACTAGCCATCAAGAATAGTTTTCTCTTAACGTGTGGCTCGGAGTTATTGGGGATGATTTAATTGGGCCTCATTTTCTACCTCCTCGATTAAATGGTGAGGCATACGTTCAATTTTTAAGAGAAGTGCATCCAGTACTGCTGGAGGAAGTTCCTTTGGGCGTCAGAAGGGATGTGTTTTATATGCATGATGGGGCTCCCGCCCATTTTAGTCAAGTAGCACGTCAGCATTTAACTGAAACATATGCAAATCAGTGGATAGGTCGAGGAGGACCACATAAATGGCCCGCTCGATCCCCGGATCTCAATCCTCTCGATTTCTCCATTTGGGGCCATTCACAGCATTTGGTATATCGTACTCCTGTTCGCGATGTAGAGGACTTAAGAAACCGCATCATCGATGCGTGCAGGGTAATCAGAGAGACTCCAGGAATATTTGAGCGAATACGTGGCTCAATGCGCCGACGTCTAGACGCATGCGTAATGTTTGAAGGTAGACATATTGAACATTCACTATGATTTCTACATGTTGTGTGTTTTGTTATTAATAACTTAGTTTTGTTTATTACCCTTTAATCGTTTAATGCAGGTACTAACTACAAAATAACAATAAATCCAGTTCGCATTTATGACGATGTATCTCTGTAGTTGTTCGTAAAATAATGTTTTGCTGCTTACTGGTTTATTTTGGGCAAAAAACCCAAGAGACATTTTTTGTTTAGAATGAAACAGGCTATCGGAAATAAATTTTTAAATGGTAAACAAATAATAAGACAAAAGTTACATTGGAAATAAATTTTAGGGTTGCGTTTTTCACCCTTACAACCATGGGGTAAACCAAATAAATTACTGGCTAAGTGTCTTTTGGTAGTACAAAACGTCAGGTTAATTTCAATATTGTAACTTTTTCAGTGCTTGTGAAAAAAATTGTTATACAAATTTTATGTACCCCCTTTAAGGGGCTGTATCTTAACAAGGGATGATCCAATGAAGTTTCTTTATATGAAAGATCCTATCTTTTTTTCGATGAGGAATCACCTCCTTAAATGTTTTACACTTATTCAGTTACACCCTGTATATATATATATATATATTTTTTTTATGTTCTGGTTCCCACGAAAAGGATATCCTGTAATGTTCAGAGAACATCGTCGGAACCTAGGGAAAGAAGGTAGGAGTTGGTGTTCTTCTTAAATTTCTGAAGGTTGTATGCCTCGGGGAACACCTCCCTAGGCAATGAGTTCCAAAGCCTCGCTGTTCGTTGGATGAACGAGTCTTTGGAAAGTGATGTTCTGCAGGTCTCCAAAGTGACCACGAAGGGGTGTGATGACTGAACTTGACGGGTTAATCTCGAAGAGACTGCCAAAGCAGGAACGATTGTTGATATTTCAGAAGAGCATCGCCCATGAAAATATCTATAAAATAGAGACAAATCGCCAACTTTTCTACGGTGTTCCAGACAAGTGAGCGAGTTTGTAAGCGAGGCATCACCGACGAGACGAATTGCCCTTTTTTGGACAGAATCCAATAGCCTCAGGATATGTTTAGGTGCCGCACTCCAAATATGGGAACAGTATTCCAGGACAGGTCGGATCTGTGCCTTATAGATCATAAGCAGCTGACTGGGGCTGAAATAGCTCTTGGCACGAAACAGAAAACCAAATTTTTGGGATGCACTTTTGGCAATGGACCTCACGTGATTTTCCCAGGAAAGGTTATTGCTGATAGTAATACCAAGCATCGATATGGATGGCTTCAGTGGTATGGTTACTCCTGACAAAGTTATGTTAGGCACAGTGAGATCGGCTTTTCTAGAGAAAAGACATGCTTGTGTTTTGTTTGCATCGAATTCTACCAAGTTATTAGATCCCCATTCGAGAATTGTTGCTAAGTCCATATTTATATTATTAACATTTCTTCCCCGTTCATTTCTGGTTTCACGGGCTGATATAGGGGCCCTGGAAGAGAAAGCGGTATGGAGGGTACTATCATCGGCAAAGCTGTGTACTGGACATGAAGTTGCTTTCAACAGGTCGCTGATGTGAAGTAGAAATAGTGTTGGTGCGAGAATGGATCCTTGCGGAACACCAGCATTTATGAGTAGAGTGTCACATGAAACTCCATCGACCACTTCATGGAGAGACCTGTTTGAGAGAAAACTAGCAAGCAGAGAACACAGCTGAGGGGGCAAGCCATAAGACGGAAGCTTGGCGAGGAGTCCCTGGTGCCAAACTCGATCGAACGCCTTGGAGATATCTAATGCCACAGCTAAAGTTTCTCCATACTTTTCAATAGATAGCTGCCATATATGTGAGACGTAAGCGAGCAGGTCACCAGTTGATCTCTGATGGCGAAAGCCATATTGCCTATCGTTGACAATTCCTGAGTCTTCCAGATATTTCATGAGCTCGATGTTGATGGCTTTTTCCATGACCTTTGAAATAAAAGATAGCAGTGCGATAGGTCTGTAGTTGCTAGGTAGGGCCTTTTTGCCTTTTTTATGGACTGGCTGTACTCTTGCAATTTTCCAATTGGACGGAAATACCCCCAAATTGTAAGAGTGGTTGAACAACTTGCAAAGAACAGGTGTTAGTTCGGGGGCACATTTCTTGAGAACAATCGGCGGGATTCCGTCAGATCCACAGGCTTTGTTGGTGTTGAGACCCAGCAAAATCCTTCTGATAGTAAAGTATATATATATATATATATATATATATATATATATATATATATATATATATATATATATTTATATATATCTGTGTTTATATTACCCTTATTTGAATGTGCCAGACCGTTTTCTTTTAAGCAAAAATAATTGTACTACGAAAATTTTTGTGACAAATCTTATTGAATATACCAGTTGATTTAATACCTATTATACACTGTGTTCACATAGAAAAAAAACCTTTCTATTTCCTATAAAGTATCGAAGTTACGTACGTACGTAGTTAGCCAAGTTGTAAAGAAAAAAATTTAAAGAAAAAAA
>JAFIRS010006244.1:0-40677 GCA_018342105.1 Gonioctena quinquepunctata | reverse complement strand
AAAATGGACCAAACAAAAACCACCCCATTTAAGCCGCCATCTTGAATTTTTTAAATTTTACAAAATAATCCCAATAATCGCCCCCAAAAACCCCCCACATACCAATTTTGAATAGAGTCAGACCATAGTCACAAACTCGTCCACCATTTTGGAGCCGCCATCTTGAATTTTTCAATTTTTGAAAAAGAATCATAATCTCCAACCACAAAACCTTGGGATACCATTTGAAGCGAATCGGACCATAATCACAAAACTCGTACGCCATATTGGAGCTGCATTCACAAAAAAATTCTTTAATGCATTGTCACTGGAATTATGACACCTGCCCAATTTCAAATCATTCGACGTCTGAAGTGGGTCAAAATCGTCCCAAAGGAGTCGGTTTTAACTAACAAAACAAACAAACAAACAAACACACAAAGGAAGCTTAATATAAAGGTAAAAAAATTGTAGATGCTATTTTTCATTTCTGAATAAAGTCTATTCCGGAAAAAAAATGCCGGTGAAAAGACTGCCGCAGTGGTTTGGGACCTGTCAAAGAAATTTGACTGTGTTGATCACAAAATACTGCTGAGAAAGCTCCAACGATATGGATGCAGAGGATTAACCTTTAAATGGTCTGATTCCTACCTGAAGAGAGGACAAAATGGTCAAAACAGCTGAACTTTCCAAAAAAGGGAAATTAACCGAGTTCCAAAAGGTTCTGTGTTGGTCCCATCCTTTTCCATTATGTGGAATGACCTCACCAAGCTCAATAAATCTCGGAAGTTCATTTTCTTCGCAGATGACACAAACCATACTTTGGAATAAAAAAAACACTTGTGAGTTGCACAACATCATCTCTGCTGACTTGAAAAGTAAAAGATTGGTGGATGCAAACATCTTATCTTTACACTTAACAAAAAACTAATGAATTCATTTAGATGCTCACTCAATGAACTTTTCTTTGAAGACAGATCTTTGAAACAAAAATAACACTAAATTTCTAGGAGTGCCCCATTACCAGAATTTAAAATTTGAGGATCATGATAAGCAACTCACTGGCAAAATTTCCTCTAGTTGTTATACGGTTAGAGTGATTTTTAAAGAATTGGGGTTCAACACTGCAAAAAATGGCTTACTATGCACTTATAGATTCTCACTTACGCTACGGAATACCGTTTTGGGGAGCATGCAGCCTAACCTTATTTAAAAGTTCACTAATTTTACAGAAAAGGGCAAAAATGTATATAGGAAACCTTAATACAAGGGATTCCTGTAGAACCTTCTTCAAAAACCATAAAATTCTAACTGTAACTGCATTATTCATACTGGAATCTGTGTCCAATGAATAAGCATTCATTAAACTTTACTGCGTCTTCTTACCACTATAACACCCGGAACAGCAGACACACTCTGAAACTAAAAAAATTACCAGAGACTCCATATTTTATAATGGTGGGAAAATGCAATCTCTCTGTACATAAGATCTGCCAATATAAACGACTTCCAATTCAGGAAGTCAGTCAAACAATTTCTATCTGATAGACCTTTTTATACTTTGCAGGAATATTTTAACGAAAACTTTTAACTGACTCACTCATGTTGAAAAGGGAAACATTCTCAATTGGATATTGATAAAAAGATTTTCCTGTGAATTGAAAAATCCACGATAAAAATGAATTTATTTTTTGTGAATGTCTAACAGAAAACAACTACTTCCCCGGCTAAAGCCACGCTGGACATTGAACTACATCTGATAGATATTCTGAAAAGACCCCTAACTCAAAAGAAAAAATCTTAAATTGAAAATTTGTATTTTCATTCAGATAGTTATTCGATTTTCTATTCCAGTCTTAATTAAGAACTCATGAAGATGAATGAGTCAAAGAAGAATGTTTTCCAAAAAAGAGTACTCACCAGAAATCATTGGCAACATTGACGCAAGAGAGGCATCGCATTCACTAGGTCTTCAATACATTTTTGTCGACGAAAATCTATTTCACGCTTCCACGATCATCAGGAAGACCGGAAGAAATGGGAAACACATTTTCAAGAAGCAATCTCACTTTCGCAAAAGATAGAAAAGTTAGAATCATTTCTTTGGAGAGACACTTTGAAATTAGTGTTTTCTTGACATTGAAACCTGCCGCGATGATTGATTGTTGAAATATGAATCAGGATAGCATAAACAGATGTGGAATACGAAAGATAATTTGTCTTTCTTCGTTTTGTACTTCCATGTTGGGGAAATTTTCTGATATTGATAAAGTTTTCCGAATTGAAAATTTCACGATAAAATGAAGTTTTGAAGAATTAAAAAAAATTATCTTCGGGGATTAGCTGAATTAATGTATCTGATGATATTTGAAAGATTTCCAAAGAAATTCAAAATTGAAAATTTGTATTCATTCAGAGTTATTCGATTTTCTATTCCAGTTCTGGATTAAAATCATGAAGATGAATGACAAAGAAGAGTTTAAAGAGAATAATAGAAATCATTCGTGATATGAAAGTTAGATAATAGTTTTTTAATGACGAAATTCACGCTTCCAGATCATCAGGAAGACCTGAAGAAATGGAAACACATTTTCCTGATGATCGTAGCGTGAAAAGATTATCGTCGACAAAAATGTATTGAAGACCTAGTGAATGCGATGCCTCTTTGCGTCAGTGTTGCGAATGATTTCGGTGAGTACTTTTGGAAAACATTCTTCTTGACTCATTCATCTTCATGAGTTCTTAATTAAGACTGGAATAGAAAATCGAATAACTATCTGAATGAAAATACAAATTTTCAATTTAAGATTTTTTCTTTGAGTTAGGGTCTTTTTTCAGAATATCTAAACAGATGTAGTTCAATGTCCAGCGTGGCTTTAGCCGAAGTAGTTGTTTTGTTAGACATTCACAAAAAATAACTTCATTTTTATCGTGGATTTTTCAATTCACAGGAAAATCTTTTTATCAATATCCAATTGAGAATGTTTCTCTTTTCAACATGAATACCCCACAAGAGGTTATCTTGACGAAGGAAGATAGTGACTAAAGTTTATCTTTCAGTCGCAGATGATTCCACATCTGATTTTATGAACATCCTGTTCATATTTTCAACAAATCAATTGACTCACTCATATTTTTTATATTTATTAATCAAGGTGCTTTTAAATTGTTACTGTCCATGTTTACTCTTTTATAAATTTGACTATTATAGACTTTTATATATATATATATATATATATATATATATATATATATATATATATATATTGTTATGTTATGAAAAACCAGTTATATATATATCAAAAGGAAAAAACTCACAAAAAGAATAATTACTTAATAGCTATTAGTTTCAAGAGATTGTTTTTACATATTTTGAAATTCTATTTTCTTTATTAAGCCTCTGTATAATATGAATGGATAAAAATATTCAAATACTATAATACAATCAATTTCATACACTGTCATAATGATTACAACCCATAACTATCCAAAAGACAACAAGAAAGGTCTAGATTCACAAAATCATCCTGAATAAAATGTGATAAACAAAATGATAAGCTTGAAACATACAGTTTATGAAATTGTAAGTAACTAAAAATAGCCAATGGGAGAACAACAAACTTCTTGATGACAATAGCCAATCAGGGAACAGTATGGTCAAATGTAAGATTTGAAATTGTGAGAAAATAAGAACGGAAAAGTGTCAGAGACAATTATGATTGAATATTGTAAATAGTCTGTAAGAAAGGAAAAATAGATTCAATTATAAGTTTTGACAAATAACCACAAACAGTGAACATGTGAGAACATAGTGCGCGAATTCAAAAATCCAAATCAAAAGGAATGAGGAAAAATTGGTATCCAGGAGACGGAAAACAAAGCCACATGGGAAGATCGAAAATAATTTGAAAACGAATGCCACGTTTTATTTGGGAGAAAGAAAAATTCAATAATTTCAACATTATAAGCAGAAAATCAACATAACCTTATTTTTACACCATATACAAATATTCCAAAGCTGATTGCTGAATTTGTATGGTTCCTTCTTTTGGTATTGGAGTTCCTGAGAGCATTGGATTGAGAGAGAATCCAAATTCTGGGTGTATATTGAACAGCGACAGTTCCAGCGGCAGGTATAAACTTTCCTAGTGCACGTCACGAACTGAAGAATTTCACTAATAACTCATATCCCATCAGAATAACTTTATTTCACTTGATTTTGAACTATTAAAGAAATTTTCACTTTCAAGGTAAAAGTGAGGTTGTGTCTATTAATCCATAACCTGTTTCTCATGATTATCCATAAATATTTGTAGATTCACCTTAGAATAAGTTATCTATCGTAGGCCAGGTGAAATTAAGTTTTCCTGAATAAAGGAAATAATTGCTTTTTGATACTATCTCGTTTCTTTCCCACAATTATCAGCAATCGTATTTATAAACATTGAAAAGATTGAGATTTGACATCAAGCAGTATATGCTAGTGGCTCAATTGCCTGAACCGGCTATTTGAGACGAGAGGCGTACCAACTGAGTTTAGTCGTGGTAAGAAAACTGATAAGAATTGGCAGCAACGTGACGAGAGAACAGTTACGTTAGCTAGCAATTATTATTACATCACAGTATATTATACAGAGTGAAAATATTTATCTATCAATATTTCATAAAAAAAAACTATTATCATAACAACTATGGTTTTTACAATTATCATTATATTACAATTGGCACCCAGAACGTGGGGCGAAATAAAAAATAAATAATTATATTATATTATCATTATATAACAAATGGCGCTCAACGTGGGCGAAATAATAACAAAATAATTTGTTATAATATTATTATATAACAAAATGGTGCCCAACGTGGGGCAAGTAAAGGCAATATATCATTTCATAATATTTATAGCGGAAAAGGCAAAAAGGCAGAGTAAGGGCAATATATCATTTCATGGCAAAGTGAGGGAAATATATTATTTCTTAATATTTATCGCAACACTGTGCGAACATTAGCAATTGGCATTCCAACATATGAGGCTAGATATAGGTGAATGAAATGGTTTTGACAAAAAGTGAGAAAGCAATATTTGACATTTGGTTTAAAGAAATGATGGAATTATTGAAAGTAAGTAATACAAACAATGAAATGAATAAAATGAGAGAAAGCATAGATAGAATGATAAAAAGTGTGGAAAATAAAATGAAAGAAAGTGGTGAAGGAATATGTAAACCATTAGAAACAAGTAGGGAACAAAATAAAATTCAGGGAGTAGTTATACAAAAATCAGATGATAGTAACAATTTAATAGAAAAATATGATAAACAAATACAAAATATAAAAATGATTCTTGATCACAAAAATAATGGGTTTATAGATAATATAAATGTAAACAATAAAAAAAAATGGTTGCAAAAGGATAAAGTAAATAATAAAGTAACAAAAATTAAAATAATGACAGAAATATGGTGAAGTGAATTTTGAATTGCAAAAAGGAATGAAAATGAGGAAATAATAATAATAAAAATGAATGACATGTACGTGGCTAACAAAACATTTGAGTTGAAAAAAAAAGAACATAAATGGGAAAATAATAATAATAAAAATGAATGACACAAAAATGGCTAACAAAAATCTTGAAATAAAAAAAAAGAACATAAATAAAAAAATAATAATGAAAGGGAAAGAATGATATAAACATGGCTTATAAAACTTTTGAAATGAAAGAAATAAATACAAACAATAAAATTATAATAATAATGTATAGTAAAATGTCTTATATAAAAGTAGGAAAGAATTTGAATGAATTTCAATTTCAAAAACAAGAAAAAGTTGAAATTATGAAAAATGAAAATAGTTGAAAAAATTAACATGAAATTTCTATTGAAAATTTTTGAAATAAAATATAGGCTTGCAGTTACAAAACAAGCTAGATTCCATAAAAGGAGAGATAAATAATAAATAGAAAGATTGGGTAATAATAAATTATAGGCTAAACAAATTTGATAGGTAAGTTAGGGAATAAAAAAGGAAAAAAGTTAAAAAAATAGTTTGATAGATAGTTAGGTTTTCAGAAACATTTGAATAAAAGAAAATAAAATGAAAAACAAACGTAAAGAAAAAAATATATCAATGAGAGAAAATATTAGAGGAAACAAAACAACGCCCAAATAGAAAGTATAGAAAGAAAAGAAAGATATTGAATAACAATCATAATACTGAAAAACAGAAAAGTTGATAAAATTATTGGTACAGGTTAGAAAAGTAAAAAAAAAAATTAAAATGTTTACAAATATAAAACAATATAGATTATGAAGAAGGAAAAATATAGGCATGGATAATAAATAAGGTGAATTTTGAAGAAAAATGAAAAGAAATTATGATTAAAAATATTTTGTGTATAAAATGAATGTATGTGAGAAATGAAAGTGGAAATGATAATAATAATAATACTAAAGAAGTATATTATAAGAAATATGATGATGATGATAAAAAAAAAAATTAATGATATAAATGTTAATTATGTGTGAATAAAAAAAAAAAAAAAAAAAATTAATAAAATATCCAATTAATATAAATGAAAAACAACTGAAGGAAAAGATAGGAGAAATAATAAAACAGTATAATTGAAAGCAGTACCAGTAATTGTAAAATCAAATGAATATTAAAAAAAATATATATCAGTATAAAGATAATCACAAAATATAAAATGTCATATATGAAGATATCTTGAAAAGTTTTCTCTCTTGATCTGAAAAGATGTCTGAAGTCAAGTTTTTCTGGAACGAAAGAACGTAGTACTAGTAGTTGTAAATAATAGTTATCATTGTAGAACTTTTTTTTCTTGAACTGGTGGGAAATCCAGCATAGGTAGTTTTCTGAAAGTAGAAAAATAGTATTAGTTGATGTAGATTCAATAACTGTAATAAAATTTATATTCAAAATTTTCTAACTAGTAGAAAATTATTGAATATAAATTTAGGAATGTTGTTATGTTATGGAAAACCAGTTATATATATTAAAAGGAAAAAACCCACAAAAAGAATAATTACTTAATAGCTATTAGTTTCAAGAGATTGTTTTTACATATTTTGAAATTCTATTTCCTTTATTAAGCCTCTGTATAATATGAATAGATAAAAATATTCAAATACTATAATACAATCAATTTCATACACTGTCATAATGATTACAACCCATAATTATTCAAAAGACAACAAGAAAGGTCTAGATTCACAAAATCATCCTGAATAAAATGTGATAAACAAAATGATAAGCTTGAAACATACAGTATATGAAATTGTAAGTAACTAAAAATAGCCAATGGGAGAACAACAAACTTCTTGATGGAAATAGCCAATCAGGGAACAGTATGGTCAAATGTAAGATTTGAAATTGTGAGAAAATAAGAACGGAAAAGTGTCAGAGACAATTATGATTGAATATTGTAAATAGTCTGTAAGAAAGGAAAAATAGATTCAGTTATAAGTTTTGACAAATAACCACAAACAGTGAAAATGTGAGAACATAGTGCGCGAATTCAAAAATTCAAATCAAAAGGAATGAGGAAAAATTGGTATCCAGGAGACGGAAAACAAAGCCACATGGGAAGATCGAAAATAATTTGAAAACGAATGCCTCGTTTTATTTGGGAGAGAGAAAAATTCAATAATTTCAATATTATAAGCAGAAAATCAACATTACCTTATTTGTACACCATATACAAATATTCCAAAGCTGATTGCTGAATTTGTATGGTTCCTTCTTTTGGTATTGGAGTTCCTGAGAGCATTGGATTGAGAGAGAATCCAAATTCTGGGTGTATATTGAACAGCGACAGTTCCAGCGACAGGTATAAACTTTCCTAGTGCACGTCACGAACTGAACAATTCCACTAATAACTCATATCCCATCACAAGAACTTTATTTCACTTGATTTTGAACTATTAAAGAAATTTTCACTTTCAAGGTAAAAGTGAGATTGTGTCTATTAATCCATAACCTGTTTCTCATGATTATCCATAAATATTTGTAGATTCACCTCAGAATAAGTTATCTATCGTAGGCCAGCTAAAATTAAGTTTTCCTGAATAAAGGAAATAATTGCTTTTTGATACTATCTCGTTTCTTTCCCACAATTATCAGCAATCGTATTTATAAACATTGAAAAGATTGAGATTTGACATCAAGCAGTATATGCTAGTAGCTCAATTGCCTGAACCGGCTATCTGAGACGAGAGGCGTACCAACTGAGTTTAGTCGTGGTAAGAAAAATGATAAGAATTGGCAGCAACGTGACGAGAGAACAGTGACGTTAGCTAGCAATTATTACATCACAGTATATTATACAGAGCGAAAATATTTATCTATCAATATTTCATAACAAAAAACTATCATCATAACAACTATTGTTTTTACAATTTTCACAATCATTACATTACAATATATATATATATATATATATATATTCTTATACTCTATTTACTTTTATATCGTCCATTTTAACATTGTTTGTACCCTTGCACCGTTTTTATTTTTATTATCTTTTGTCATGTATTGCATTTTTTATTCTATAAGTATTCACTAACCAAGCTTTGTCAACAAGATTCTGTCTTATGATAATAAAGCATATTTATTATCATTATTATTATAAAAAAACCGTTGCTGCTGTCACACCCGTTGATATTTTGACCCTATCTACACATTCCCTGGAGGAAAAGAGGAAGTCAGGAACGCCCTGTACACTAACCACATTGATTAATGCAAAAGGCTATATATTTTATCATAATTCGGGATGGTGCCGTCAGTTTGATTTCTATTCTCTTTGAGTAGGCCAAAAGGGTTAATTGAAACTCAGAGAAGGGGGTAATGAAAGAACAATAATCTCTCTCATATCCAGAGGGTTAAACGAATGTGGGAAGTATTTCAAAGTGAAAAGATTAGCTAAGTTGCTTGGGGTGGAAACAAATGGAAATTAAATGGAAGTGGAAAGTGTTCCTACCTTCGTCCATGACAACGTTGTCCAAATGTAAATTCTGTAGCAGTATGTAATGAATATCTTCATTAATTGTTTTGTATTTTTTTTCAGAGAAGGGAGTATCTAATATCCATCGACACCGAAACAATTTTTCGTGAGCCTGTTTCAATGTGTTGAATTTCTTTTGTATCCAATCAGGATAATCATCGAAGACGCAGAACAAGGAACATTCTACCGTTCTGATTTTATTTAAGAATTATCTGAAATTATTGAGGTATCCACCTATTTACTCTGAGGTATGAGATATTGAAAATATGCTGAGTTTGTTGTTCAAACCGGAAAACTTTTTTAAAATTTCAAATCTTTGTTTTATATTTCATGCAAGGGGCGGAAGAAAATTGTATCCGTTCAAATATTCAAAACATTACATTTTTGATGAAGCTTATTATATTGTTACGAATACCTTACGCCACTACCAACTATATGTTTAGCCGAATTCCAGGAATGTGGCGACTGACTGGTTGGCGTTGAAAATTCGAGTGCCAAAGATCTCCGATATAAAAAGCCGAATGGATCGCATATAAGATACTAGTAGACGGGTGCTGGAATGGCCTTTGAATTATTTATCACATTCAAAAGTCATCTGATATTTTATGAATTGGTATATGTTAGTTACAGTCATATTGAAATAGAACTTTCAATATAATTCAAAGTTGTTATATTTGGAAAGTATAATCGATATTTACGAATATAAATCGTAATTAGATGATTACTTGTTAGTTAGTTCAACATCGGATGCCATAGCCAGGATAAACAAAACAGACAGACAAAAACGTATGATGCGAATCTTGGAGTTCCACAGGGGTCAATACTGGGGCCATTACTATTCCTGATCTTCAACAACGATCTTCCAAACTACATGAATACTGATTGCCCAGTATTAAACGTAGATGATATATCATTTGCAGCATATGGTGATAATCCGCATGAGCTACGAGAAAGCTTGAACTATTTAGTTGATACATTTGTGCCGAACGGTCATTCAAATATGGGAACAAGTACGTTCCTCCCACTTTCTTGTTTGTTTTCTCGAAACCTATTTAGATTCACATATGTTTTTCAGAACTGCTATTGAAAATGCCAGCAGAAAAATAAAGGCAAGCTACTATGCTATCCTACAATTGAAAAATATTTTCAATAAAAAACAACTGCTGAATGTGTACTCTCGAATCAGTTATGATATCATTGTTTGGGGATATACATCACTAGCTCGAAGACTATTGATTTCACAAAAACAGGTAATTAGACTTATATTTGACATAAAACGAACTGACTCGTGTAAACCATATTATGAAGAGAAAAGGCTATTAACGGTTTCTTGTATATACATTTATAAATGTATTTTGCTTGTCAAAAAAATTTATATTCATATACCCACAATTAAAACGAACTGACTCGTGTAAACCATATTATGAAGAGAAAAGGCTATTAACGTGGTACAGATTCCTGCACACAGAACATCATTATTTGAAAGGAGTCCCCAATACAGTGGTATCAAGTTTTTCAATAATCTTCCTGGAATTATAAAGAGTGAAAAAAACATTTGAAAAATCAACTAAAATCCCGTTTAATTGGGAATTGTTATTATACTACAAGTGAGTTTTTGGAAGATAAGCTAAATTTGTATTAACTGTTTCATATATATATATATATATATATATATATATACAGGGTGTTTCATAATTGCATGCTGATCCTGAAAAGCGATAATCCTTGGTTGATTTTAATTAAAATTCTTCATATGAACATCGGTTCGCAACCGCTTTATTTCTGAGATACAGGATGTTGAAATTTAACAAAAAAATCAGTTCTTCCCCAATATTTCGGAAACCGCTTTGGCTGGAATTATTGGAGATTATCTAATTGTGCCTTTTTTTTTACCACGCAGATTGAATGGACATAATTATCGCCGATTTCTTGAAGACAATATGCCAATTCTGTTGATGATCCTATTTTAATGCGAAATCGCATGGATAGGTCGTGGGGGAACAGAGTCATAGCCAGGTAGATCCCCAGACTTGAACAGTCTTGATTATTTTCCTAGGGGATATCTTAAGACTTTGGTGTACAGTCAACCAATTCTAACTGATGAAGAATTGCGAAACCGCGTAATAGTTTCCTGTGAAGCAATAAGGAATACTCCAGGAATATTCCAAAGAGTACGCGAGTCAATGACAAGGGCTGAAGCGTGCGTACTTGTAGGAGGCGGACATTTTGAACAGTTAATTTGATTTTGGTATTTTTTGTTCATAATAGTTATGTTTTAAAAAATAAAAAATGTATTTCAAAAACTAAATAATAGTTACACTAAAATTATAAAAATCTTGCCTAGATCTTTTGGTTACCACAATTGTGAAATTAAGACTGAGAGAAACAATCAAATAGGAACAAGCAAATGAATGTATTTTATTTTCTTAATCGAAAACCGGACGAAAAAAAAGGAACATACCATTTTATGAGAAGGATAGAGGACAATTACAAAAATAATATTTATTTGGGAAAAAGACAGTGGCGTATCATTATTTTGATAAAAAATATAACAGGGCATGTTAACAGGGGCGCCACTGATGAAAACTAAGAAATCCTTCATCATGGAAAAAATGTATTTTTATGCGTACTTTGCATGTACCGAAGTTGAAAAAAAAGCCAAAGTGGTATCAGAGATATTTTGTTAAATTTCAACATCCTGTATCTCAGAAATAAAGATTTTTTTTTAAATCATTCAAGGATTACCGCCCTTTAGGATCAGCATTCAATTATGAGACACCCTGTTTATGTGTTAATGTGTATCTATATATATATATATATATATATATATATATACATATATATATATATATATATATATATATATCTACATTTATCTATAAGTGTTCATAACCTCTATACACTCTTTTTTGTTTATGTAACCAGACTTATTTCTTTGACATATCCAATACCATGGAATAAATATATTATTATTATGAGTACCATCAACTACTCAGTTCACGAAAAGCTATCTTCTATGTGTATCTTTGTTGACTTGGGTAAGGCGTTCGACACTGTTGACCACAACAGTACATGGAAAGTGTTGGATTTAGGGGAACTCCACATACATTGTTTCACTAGTTACTTTCAAGAAAGGCAACAGTGCGTTCTTATTAGCGATCAGTTGAGTGCTATGCGAACAGTAGAATATGGAGTACCCCAAGGTATACTCCTAAGTCCCCTCCTATTCAATATATATCTGAACGACATATTCCAGCTGAACATCAAAAGAAAGTTAACAACATTTGCAGACGACACCGCAATTTTTTATAAAGCAGCAAACTGGCAAGGGCTGAAACAGATAGCTGGCGGACTTAGGGTGTATCTTCAGTTACCTGAATGATGAACTTTTAACCGTCAACCTGAAAAAACAGTTTTTGTACCATTTTCCTCTTACTCCAGATATTTACCTGAATGCAAAGAGTTGAATATGAAAAATTACTCCGGCGAGAACCTTAAAGTGAAATCTGCCGAAAATGTGAAATACCTTGGCATATACGTTGACAACCACCTCATTTAGAGGCGATGAATATATTGAATACGCCATAAAAAAACTTAGATCAATGATTTACAAATACAAACATATTAAACCATTAATTTTATGAAAACCCTTCTCTAATTTAAAGAATAATTTGGAGACAATACAAAAGTATTTACTGAAACTTATTCATAAAAAATCTCGACAATACTCAACAGATATCTTATACAGTGAAACAAGAATTTTTGACATCAATCAGCTCTATGCTAGAACTAGTATACTGAAACAACATAAAGACAGAAGTCTTTCAAAATACACTGACCACATGTATAACACTCGACACAACTCCAATAGAAGGATGATTGTACCTCGCCCGGAGGATTATTGGCATGAGTTGCTTCACTTAACTTGATCCCAAATTACACAACAAATTACCCGAAGTAATCAAAAGGCCGAACTCACTCAACATGTTCAAGAACAAAATAAAAATATGGATCCAATCCATCCCTAGAAATGGCATATATAAATTTATTTATTATTAATAGCCAAAACACCACCTTCGTCTTAAAAATACCGTCTTAATAATTTTCCCCCTAGAAAATGAGACCGACAAACTTCGACTGCAGATTCCTCACCTCATTTCGAGGTGAAAAGCTGCTATCAAGGTATGTCCTAAAATGCATCCCTTCTGAGGTACAGGGTGTCGAAAGTTCGAAAAAAATTAAGATTTAATTTGTTTTCTCCAAAAAAAAACTTGCTACACTAATCAAGGTTTATCAACGTAATAATTTGAAGTTATGATTTTTTATTTTCGTAAACCAGTAGCGTAGTAATGATGGTATGTGGTCATATGTTCCTTCATATTTTCTTGGGACAAGTAAATGGACAAATGAGCATTTGACATCAGTTAGGCTCATCGATACTCAACTTTGAAGTCATAACATTCCATGTGCCTAAAAGTGAAGGTTTCTGAGATGATTGAGAAAAACTGAAGATATGTCCTTAGTAGAGACATAATTTCCTATGTGCAATAATCGTATAATGCTAATTTCTTACAACATATCGGAATATGTGTCAACCTCCTGCACATTAGGAGAATCGGAAACATAGTACGGTGAGTCAGAATGAGACCAATAACTCCATCTTTTCATTTATCATATTATTTGATCGAATCGATGTCGTGGATTCACTGATATGTTACCATACTTTCTTGCATATGATTGTTTTGACAGATCATCTGACAAACAAACCCAACCTCAAATTCATAATACCTCACTTAGATAAGAGTTAAGGTCCGAAATAATTTTTGCGAAAAACTGAAGATAAGTACTCTTAATTTTCTGAAGTTTATGTTGGAGTATCATTATCAAAGCCATTTCTGATTGAATTATCTATTAACCAATCAACATGTTTTGATGAAGAAAAACAATTATTGTGTATTAATATCTACTCAAATGATTTCTTTCGATTCGTGATAACTAGTTGCAAAGTCGAGCCTTTCATGCTAGTTTGTGTTAGGCTGTTCAGTACACCACTGATCAACGCATAAAACATACACGAAATTGGGAACTAAAAAGAAACGTAGCCTTTTTCCATTGTTCCCGGTAGAAACACACTGATGTATCGATACGTACATTAGACATAATTGACAGTAACCAAAAACAGTTTGTATTATTGTCAAGTCATCTGCCATCATTCCAGTCGGTAAACATCGTTTCAAAATGGATTATTCATTTGAAGAATATACAGATATGCATTTCGTTTCTAGTGAAACAGGGGGAAATGCCAGAGCCGCTGCTGAATTATATCAACATAGATATATAAACAGACATCATCCACATTTCACTACTTTTATAGCTGTGCATCGACGATTGAAAGGAAATGGGGTCCTTCAAATTCAGTAAACACCATTGTGGTGCGAATAGAACAAGAAGAGATAATGTTACGGAAGAACCAATTCTTGAAAAATTAGCAGCAGATTCTACCAGCACTCGGGCTATTTCATATAGGTTATAAGTGTCACAATCAACAGCACGTTAACAACTATTGTATCCATTTTGCCTACAGAAGGTGATGGCCCCAGATGCTGGTAATTATGGCCCTCGTAGATTTTTTTGTGAATGGTTTCTGAGGATTTATGAAGGAGCAAACGACTTTCCTAGATATGTTCTATTCACGGATGGGGCATGTTTCGCAAGAGATGGATAACTCAATAGTAGGAACAGCCATTCAAGAGATGAAAAAAATCTATATGGAATGTTTCGAAAAGACTACCAACGAAAGTTTTCAGTGAATATTTGTGTAGGAATGATCGAAAATCGTATCGTTGGACCATATCTTCTTCCTCCCCGTTTGAATGGGCAGAACTACCGAGTGTTTCTTGAACATGTTTTACCTGGGCTACTTAAACTCGTACCTCTATTGGTTCGTCAAAGGATGTGGTATCAATATGACGGAGCACCGGCCTATTTCCAACGAATCGTTCGTCAATTTATTGATCAAACATTCCAAGATCGGTGGATAGGTAGACGTGGTCCCATACGTTGGCCTGCACGTTCTCCGGATTTAACTTCACTAGTCTTTTTTTTGTAGGGATACCTTGAAAAGATTTCGAGTACTCATCAGTGGCCATCAAGACCAATTAACCTTTCACACTAACAATAAGTTATGGGAAAAAGCGATTCACAAATATGCGGCGGTACCTATGTCCTCAATGGCTCAGTTGGTTAGAGCATCTGACTAGAGATTTGGAGGTCGTTGGTTCGAATACCGTTTGAAGATGGTTTTTTCTTCAATTTAATTTGATAATTTGTCTGATATGCCACAATTTTTCCTCTCGGGTATTTTTCACAGACGCACTTTTCCACTTCACATTATATATTTGGCAAAATATTATCAGTGGTTGGAGATCACCTTCCTGACCTCGATTGGAACCGTCACGTCGATGGTGATGTTTTAATACGGTCGCATGAAACTTTTTTATATTTATTTCCAATCAATAAAAAAAAATACGTATTGATCTCTTATTGAACCCTGAAAAATCTTATCTGAATCCGCTTCTGCATAATTTCGTCGCCTTCTTCTTTGTAAGTAAGAGCATTGGATCTCCAGACCTCGAAAAAAAATGTAATGCACTTAGTTTATGGTACCCTCTATACACTTTTTCCGCTCGATTCGCCACACGTTCGATTTTGGCGGCTTTCAGAAAAGCCCCATTTAATCGATGTCCATATATTCTTCCCGTCAGACAGAAATCGTGCAAAAAGAAATCCAAGGTGAGTTATCACCTGGCCGAAGTCGAATAAGCACTCTTGGCAGATTAATTTTTTAAAGTTGGCAGCTCTTGATTTCGGAAGCCCGTGCATATGCGGTTTCTCAGGAATGTCTAGATCGTTTTTATCCGGATTCTTGACGGAGGTGTTGTGTTTCAAGATGGATTATGGGATTAGCGTTGTGAGGAAACACTCAAGAAAGACGTCAACATAAGAAGGTTTTCTGCCTTCTCGTGAATATACCAGATGGAGAGAGGAGAATATGGAGACTTGTTTTCATTAATTCTGACAGCAACAACGGTTATTTCAGCAACGAATTTCAAATCGTCATTTACAATTTTTTTTATTGGCTTTCAAAAATTGAAAATGTCCGTTGGTGGGAATGTATTTATCAGTAACTCTATTTTCATCAGTATTTCTATTTTTGTAGGTTGGAATTGTTTAGAAATTGGAAAAGGCCAATTAGAAACAAATGAGCCACAAGAATTGGAACATTTCCAGTGAAATGAAATATTTAAAAAAGGGGAGACTCATGAAAAATTCGTTTTTTGAGTTGGATACAAATAAAACTAATACATAAACAGACATTCTAGAAACACGAAAATAACACGGGACACCATTTCCCACATACGAGATCAAATTAAAAAAAAAACCCTGAACCATACCGGGTGACACAGGATATCGGGCCACCCCTGTAACTTCTGCATTCGTGAACGGATTTTTCTGAAATTCGGTACAGTTATAGAAGCAACCATTTCGGATTTGATCACATTACAATTCATTATGGCGGATTTCCGGTTTTTCTGGAAATGCCAGTAACTTTTTTATTTTTTCAAATGGAACACCCTGTATATTTTTACATATTCAAGTTCAACAGGTCAAAACAAGTCCAAACCTTATGTCAAATGTCATTTTTTTTAAACAATTGAATTTTTTATGAAATGTCTCCCCTTTGAGAACACCCTGTATATATTAAGATATGTTGGATTTTTTTTCCAACTGTGATTTATATCGATTGATTGAATCAGGCGAACCCTGTTTCAAGCAGATAAAGTCCTTTTTTAAAGACAACAATTCTAGCTGTCGTCATCAACGTTAATCTTAAAAACAATTTGACGTTTTAGTAGTTCCCACAATGTTCCAGTTGAAGCGCTTGAGAATCTTGAGTGCAGTAACTACGTTCATAAGCTCCTGGTATAATTATGTAATTGAGTGCACTTTCAGGTTGCTGACTACAGCTTTAATTCAAAATGACTTTCTCGGGAAATAAAGCGGCCAATCGCGAGTGTTCCTCAAGCAATGAGGGTTCCTTGTAATGTAATTATTCGATTTATAGCTGTGAACAAAGTGTAAATTCTGCATACCACTTCAAAGCCTCTCTTGTTCAAATTTATCGTTGAAAGACTTTATGACTCATCAAATAAGAAAGGAAATGATCTCCAGTACGAGAATAAAAAAAAGTGAGTTGTCTGTAGTATTAATCATTGAGGGGATAATTTGTGTTGCTATGATGAATATATTCTATGAGGAGATGGGAAAACGTAGCTATAGGAACTTGAATTTCCGGAGTTTGCAACACCCTTTATTTTTGAACCCCAGATTTGAATTATATGATTAAAATTCAAGAAGGTGAAATCACTTTGCCGATAGGCTGCTCAGATGGATACGGTTAGGCCGTGAGTAAAGTTTAATTAATGACTTTCCCTAGTTTATCAAATTGGGCCACTTAAAAAATTATACATTAATTAACTTGACTAGTTCAAGAGTTGGGCGCCAGGCTTGCTAAAGACAAAAGCCAAAGATAAATAAAATTGAATAAATGTCACCTAGCTTGTATGGGAAGGCAAATAAATATGCAAGAAATCAACTTTATTCCAGACTGAATGGTAATTTGACTGGATAGAAAAGATATAGAAAACAAACGTTAACAATGTTACTTAAAGAGTATAAAAATTCTGTGCAAAAATTGAAAAATTATGGATTAAAAATATTTTTGACTCCGATTAAATCTGAATATTTACAAAGTCACGATTCCTCTAGCTGTTGGTGATACGGATATACCTGCGGAGGTCTTCAAGGAGGGAGAGAAGGCTGGTTCTACGAAGATGGTCTCAGCGGTACAACGATGAAATTGGTCTCAGCGGTACGACGACGAATCTGGTCGTGGGTGGTTCTCCAGTTGGTTTCAGACCCCCTTATTGGCGTGAATTTGTTTGATCTTCACGGACCAGTGCTGAATTGGATGTGCTGTATGACCTCCTAGGGTACCAGTCCTTCTGTCTCCGTAGGTGGCTCCACTCCGTGGTATATATCATGCGAAGAAGATGATAGGAATCAAAATTTGTACAAAAAGGGGAGAACGAAGGATATCCTTTGAACCTCAAGTTTTATGATTCAAATTTTAATCTAGAGTCAAAAGATAGATGCAAATGATAGTATACAAAAAAAATCTCAGTCTATATAGAAGACTGGAAGGTTACAGTGAAAGAACAGAGATAATAGCAATCAAATCTGCTATTCTGGATTCAAATTTCCAAGTTAATTTTAATAATTTGAAAAATATTAACAATGAGCAAAATTTACAACCAAACAAAACAAATCTCACCCGAAACGTTATGTTCAAATTCAGTTGAATTTTGAAAAAAATTGAGCTTTGATAAGGTGATTATATGTACTTGAAGAGTTAAAAAAAATGGAATAAGTAAAGGTATTTCAAAAGAAATATAAAAATTACCTTAAAACTTTACCATAGAAAAAATATAGTATTTTGAAGCAAAATACTCTAAAATTGCCAGAGGAAAAATCTAATATGTTCAAAGAAAAAATTCTCTAAAGGTTGCCAGAGAAAAAATATAGTATTTCAAAGCAATATACTTAAATGTTGCCAGTGCAAAAATATACTATTTTAAAGCAAGAACCATATGAAAATATAGCGTTATGAACCAAAATACTCTAGTAAGCTACAAAAAAAATCAGGGTTCATGAACCACGATATTAGTCAGAGCAAAAGTATACTCTTCACTCAAGATAAGAAGAGAGAGACACACGTCTTTCAGTAAGCACAACTCTCTTAGATAAAGATGAAGTTAAATAACTCTTTTTATCGAAGAATTTTCAGAGATAAACCGAAGAGGGAGACCTCACGTCTTTCAGTGGGCACAACTATCTTGGATAAAGATAATTTTGAAATAAGGCGGCAATTCCCTTTTCAAATCGATAAGCCAGGTAATTCTAAAAAAATTGAATGAATCTCCCTGCTCTTGGCGACAAGGTAGTAACTGAAATGAATTGATTCTGCAACGATCAAAAATCAAATAACCCCCACTGTGAATTGAATGAAGTAAATCGATGAATATGCTTGAGGAATATATTGAATCGAGTGTTCTGAGACTAGTTAAGCCAGAGGTACAACCCTCTCCAGAAGCAATTTTTTCTCAAGAGAAAAGAAAATTAATCTCATAAACATGTAGTTATGAAAATAAAAAAAATTGCTTACCAGAGAGCTGTTCTATAAGGTACTGCCGAACTGTCCCAGAGAAGTCAAATACACCCTTCAATCGGAATCCTTGGAATAATCCACTGGTCGTGTGAGGTAAGTAAGCGCTAGTCCACTCGAAATTACCAATTATCGGTACTAGAATCAATTCACTCAGCGCACCTGCCTATCTCGAGGTTCAATTCAAGAAAGAGTTCGATTATCCTTTCGGCTCGTCGAAATCACAGTTCACCCTTTTTTCAAAAACCATTCTCGGTTTTTTTCTTCTATTTAAAAACACTACGGAAAAAACAAGCTCAAGACGAAAACAACTGTCCTGGACACATATTCAATAGCCGAAAATGAAGAGTTCACGACCTAAGCAGTGACTACTCACTCGTACCACCGTAAGGATAACCGGAAACATTATGAGAAATTGATCATGTATAAGGAAGTAACGAAAAGTTCGTTACAAGTTTGTCAAAGTCCTTGAAAAATATTACTCGAAAGGAAATAACTGGATATCCATTATTTAAAAAATTATTTCCTGAATGGAGGGTTCCGAAATTGTTCAAAGTGATGAAATAAGTTATCCAAAGAAAATTTATTTAATTTATATAAATATAAAATATTTGAATGTACTTGGAAAGTTGTTGACACTGAGAAAAATGCATTTAAATTCATTTACAAATATATGTATATCTAATAAGCTAGTTGCGGAGATATCCTGTAATATCTACATTTCACTCAAATTTTCTACACTATGCGCCGTATTCTTCCCGCAGAATCGCGATATTGGGGGTTTACCGCCAGCCAAAACTGTTCCATTTTCAACTCGTTAAGGCTTTGTTGCACATATAAATTTCCAAATACAACCTTTATACCAACCTTCGACGCTGTTATTAGTTTCAAATTGCCTCCAAGACTACCCTCGATAATTCTACATACTGAAGGAAAAAGGTGGACGCCGATATCTTCGGTTTGGGCGATCGATCCTTGTATCCTCAAAATAATCGATTATGGGTTGCGCTCCTTTAGAAAAGACATTTCCGTCCCCAAAAACATCAAATTGATCTTCATCAAGTTCTTCAGGTACAAAAGCTAACGCAGGGTGCATTTTCAGTGCAAATTCGGTATCTAATTCATGTCTGTTTCTCATACTATTTGATTCAATTTGATTGAATTGCTTGTTATATATATATTTATATATATATATATATATACAGTGCTAGTCAAAAGTCCTCTCCCCCCTCGTATCTTTTGAACGGGTATACTTATAATAATGAAATTTGGAGGGTGGAAATAAACGGATGTAGGCTTCTCAACTGGTCATAACAGGTGACGCAATAGTCATAAATGACGTCACAAGGCCACTGTGACCAATAATTTTAAATGGGACCCTATGGCAAGTGACAGCTCGTTTGAAAGGTATTGAAAATACCTATTCAGTCATACCAATTTTGTTTGGGTTTCGGCTGATTTTGATTGATAAATTGAAGAAATACGAAAATTATAGTTTCGCATTTAATTAATAAAGATTTTAAAGTACGCCTCTGGTTAATTGTCAAAAAGGTTGACGTTTTTGAATTCTCTACTTGTCAAAAGTGTTTATACCTTGAAAATTTACCTAAGCTATTGTTTAACGAGACGTTTAAGTGTTTACATAGGCAAAATGGTACGTACTGTAGCCGACAAAGTAGCAGCTATCTTAATAATTGGTGAATGTAGAAACAATTTCCATGCAGCGGAACGACTGTTTAATGAGAGGTACCCCGATCGCCCTATATCGAGGGTTTATTTGAGGGAGCTTCTTCGGAAGTTTGAAGCATCAGGTAGTGTTCAAGATGCCAAACGATCTGGTCGACCAACAATTAGTGATGACAAAAAAATTGACATAATTGGAGAAATGGTAGTAAACCCTACTTCTTCCACAGCCCAAGTTGCGTCTATCTGTGAAGTCAGTCAAAGGACAGTACATAGGGTGTTGGCTAAAAACAAATTCCATCCATACAAATTAAAAATGGTGCACCAACTTTCAGATGATGACCCCGACCGAAGACTAGAATTCTGTGAAACTATGTCCAATAAAATGAACCAACAACCAGGCTACATACAGACAATTTGTTTTAGTGACGAAAGTACTTTCTTTCTCAATGGAAATGTTAACACTCTAAATGTGAGGTATTGGAGTGACACAAATCCTCACATCTTTCGTGAAAAACATACTCAATTTCCAGAAAAAGTAAATGTTTGGGCAGGTATTTTGGGAAACCACATAGTTGGGCCTCTTTTTCTCAATGCTAACTTAACCGGTGAATTGTATCAAAATGAGATGTTACAAAATGATATTGAGGCGTTAATTCTTGAAATTCTAGAAGATAATCCAGATGAATTCGACAACTTGGAAATAACGTTTCAACAAGATGGTGCTCCTGCACACTATTACGGTGCAGTAAGACGTTACCTAGATGAAGAATATCGTGGTAGATGGATTGGACGACGAGGTTCGATCGAATGGCCAGCTCGGTCACCGGACCTTACACCATTAGATTTTTTTCTATGGGGGTACTTGAAATCTAAGGTTTACGCTACAGCACCTGACAGTATTGCCATTCTGAAACAACGAATTGTTGAAGAATGTAGGGCAATTTCCGCTGACACACTGGGACGAGTACGACAAGAGTTTAGCAATAGGATGCATTACTGCCAGGAAGTAGATGGAGCACATTTTGAACACTTATTATAAGAACTGGTTCATAAATCTTTATTAATTAAATGCGAAACTATAATTTTCGTATTTCTTCAATTTATCAATCAAAATCAGCCGAAACCCAAACAAAATTGGTATGACTGAATAGGTATTTTCAATACGAGCTGTCACTTGCCATAGGGTCCCATTTAAAATTATTGGTCACAGTGGCCTTGTGACGTCATTTATGACTATTGCGTCACCTGTTATGACCAGTTGAGAAGCCTACATCCGTTTATTTCCACCCTCCAAATTTCATTATTATAAGTATACCCGTTCAAAAGATACGAGGGGGGGAGGGGACTTTTGACTAGCACTGTATATATTGTTATGATGCGTTGATTGCGGTTCGTTTTTATTTTATTTTATATTTGTTTATTCACTTTCCACAATCAGATATCATAACAAAAATAAATAATTTTTTTGTTTTACTATTGTTTAACTATTATTTTGCTATTTTCAAAGTCTTTGAGCTAATGCCCCTTTTTGAGATTTATTTCATATGTATTGATAAATACATACCTCCTTTCTTTTACCTTATTTCCTGCACCTCAGCTAACTCAATCAGCACGCCTATGGAATCTCAGAAGTTGGTTCTAATGTGGAGCCCTCTAGTGGTATCTCGGTGTCAATTCCAGAAAAAAGCAATTCTTGTCGCTCAAAGATTGAAAATAATGCAGAATTTTATCAAAATAATAATTTCCTTTATTCAGGAAAAACTTATTACTACCTAGTCTGCGCTAAATAACCTAATTAGTGCTTCATAGCAAATATATAGAGCAAATGTGAAATTATGTGATAATGAAGTGAAATTTCAACCTAGTTTTGTAGGATATGTGTTCTTTATAGTAATTCGTGAAAAGTTCTACCTATCAAATTCTTCGAAAGTTTTGTTTTTACTTGCACTGTGGTGACTTTTATGATTTCAAAAAAATACCTCAGGATGTCTGGTAACGATAATGTCAATGTTACGGATTTTCTTCGGTTCCTGGAAACTGTTGATCCTTTTGTTGGCTGTGATTTCTTCTCATATTGGTAAATCTCCAATGAAAGAGGTAAGTTAACCTTTGCATCTGGGATCTTTTCATCTGCTATGGTTCTTTATATCATTTCCCATGTAGTCTTGACAAAATAGCTGATTTTCTATTATAAATTGGTGATTTTTCAGGATGTGAATTTATCATGGGTTCTTCCAAAAATTATTTTTTTACAATCCCCCTAGCTTGTTGATTCTTCCCCCTTTATACCAACACATTTTGTTTTCTTTCTCGAATTTTTTATTATTACGCACCTTTTGTAGCACTTTTTATTAATTTCACCTTTTTGACAGTTTATATTTACAAAAAATGTCTAACTACCTTATAAACTATATACAAGACATGTAAAAATCATTCTTTTGACGTTTCTGCTTTTCTATATTTTCAAATTTTCTAATTTTGCATCACAATCTTTCCTTGGCTGTTGTGTTTAGATCCAATTTCATATAGAGGATGTTCGAACTTTTAATATTTTGTTTCTGCTTGTGCTCAAAATATATTCGTAAATGTTGATTCCAATTTTTTTTTAAATTATGCCAATTACTTGTAATGTTGAAAACCTGTTTATTTCAAACATATGTATCGATTAATATTATACAAGGTTTCAGAAAAACAAAAAAAAAAATTTTTTTTTTTTTTTTTTTTTTTTTTTTTTTAATTAATTTAATTTTAAATCTTCAGAAAAACTGTAAAACAACATAATAGAAAATTATATAAATTTATATATATATATATATATATATATATATATACTCATACAACTCTAAGTGAACAAAACCTGAAAAAACTAGCAAAATAATTCAACAACAGAGGTTACCCTTCCAAACTATTGACTCACCTACTATTCCACAGATCCTCAACACATAACGGATACAAACACCACCTATAATCAAGTACCCATGAACAAACCCACTTTCTACTATTCATTACCTTACATAGGAAATCTATCATACAAACTAAAAAAAATAGTTAATGATTATGAGAATATTAAATTAGCCTTTAGGAATTATAAAACAGTCAACGATTTTTTCTCAAATTTAAATGACAAAGATCAACTATTACATCTGTAGAACGTGATCTATTGCATTGCCTGTGCCGATTGTGACGAAAAATACATAGGGCAAACCAGCAGATGCCTCAAAGATAGAATCACCTCACATAAAAGTGATGCGAGGAATAATAAACAAACATGTACTTTGGCTAAACACGTTTGGGATAACGATCACAATTTTTCATATGAAAACGAAAATATTAGACAAAGAAACAAACTCACACAAAATAATATTCCTAGAAATCACTGACATATTCAAACAACCATTGTCAGAAAACTCTGAGAAAGGCATAGAAGGACTCAACATTGTTAACATATATTTACTACACAAAACCACAACCAACAACCACCAAACTCATAACACACTAACTCCCAACAACTGACGCTAGACCCAGCGCCTCCCAAAACAATTGGCATTACTGTTAGTTGTCACTGTACAACATCAGTAGGAAGAGTAACAGACGCCCTTGTCACATGATTGTTTATGTTTTTAATGATCTGCTGAGTAGAACATCCTTTTAATTTATTTTTATAACAAGTTTTTATCTGAATGTATGTGATAGTCCTAATTCAATGTTTTTCACAATAACCCGTACGAGAATGAATAATTTCCTCGATTTTATACTGAATTGTTTAGTTCTTCCATAACCTCGCACTTCGTCAGTACGAACAATTTTATTTCTGTCATAGTACTAACAATGTCATTATTAATTCAGAGTTCCTGCAGAAGAAATAATAAATCTCGAAAGCTTGAACAGAAAAAGAGCATCTTCTTTTAATTGACTGCAAAACCTGCCAAATTCCATCCTCTATATATATATATATATATATATATATATATATTCATCAATACTGACCTGTGATATATCTTCAAACGTTTTGCAGAATTTGATCTATAGACTACGTAGATTTTTCTGGTTGCAATTCTTCCAAAGATATTCCATGAACTATAACATACCAACAATCCAAGAGAATACAAATAAAACTTTTTTTCAAAAGTTCTCAATCTTTGATGCTAGGTTTACCCAAAACCCTTCGTTTAGGATAGTTGTGGTGATGGCAACTTTTGATCAGGATGACCTGAACTACAAGATATCAGAAATTCATGAAATTCGGCAAAAAGCCCTTTCCCGCGGGGATCTTTGAATTGCATCTCTTCTATTTTTTTCTAGGTTCGTTTCAAAAGGAACTCATATTGAAGCAAATTCCCAGAACAAAATATTTTTCACTTTTTTATTGATACTGCATCCTCCAGAACACTGGAGCTTCCACCAGAACCGAGAATGCTGAATGAATACTATTAAAAATGACACTTCCACCATAATAGAATAATACCCTTGTATAACAAAAAATTAAACCGACGAAAAAATCAACTGAAAAGCAAAAAATAAAATAAACCTCCTTAGTCTAAAAGATAATTGAGCTCCTAAACTAATGTAAGTAACTGACTTTGAGTCGGCGCCAAACAAACAATTATCGAAGATCATCAAAACGCAGCCGTGCATCTCGCTGCCATCATTTTACGATTCACCTAATTCAATTGCTAGTTTGTTTGGCGCCGACTCAAAATCAGTTACTTACATCAGTTTAGGAGCTCAATTATCATTTAGACTAAGAAGGTTTATTTTATTTTTTGCTTTTCAGTTGATTTTTTCGTCGGTTTAATTTTTTGTTAAAAAGTTTTTATTTTTTACTTTTCAGTTCCGTATTTCGTCGGTTTAATTTTTTGTTAAAAGTTTTTATTTTTCAATTTTTTGTGGCTAAAATCTACCAATTACTACCTACTTGTTTTTTGATTACTTCCAAAATACTTACTTACCCACCTTACTTCAACTATTACCAGTTAAATAATATGATTATCTACTTTTACTATTTGTTGTAATATAAATTATTTTCGTTGTTCTGGTTAGTTTATTTCATCACTTTGTATATCATTCCATCCTCTCATAAAATATACTGATTTTGACGGAACAAGAATAATGTCAGTAGCGATCTGTCATTGTCAACTACGTATGTGTGTGCTAATGTTCACTAGTGAAAAATAAATTATCCCCTATTTTTCCACCCGTGAGGGTGGCTAATTCCTTCCGAATTCCAAATATAAGGTATACCCTATCTATTAAAAGAAGAATCATCCAAATCGAAGAACCCAGTACAAAGTTGTGCCTGATAGAATCGGTTAACGGACCAGAATTCAGAGGGTGAGTGATCAATATCCTTCATTTCGCCACCCTCAGGGGTGGATTTCATCTTTTAAATTCAAATGGTACCAAAGTCGAAGTATCGAAATCGGACGCCTCAGTAAAAAGTTATGCGTGATCATACATAAAAAAATATGATGGAAAAACATAAAATATACGGATCGAATAGAGAACCTCCTCCTTTTTGGTTTCGTCGGTTAATAAGGCTCTCGCCGAAATAAATAGATAAATCAACAGGTCTTTTCGGAAAATCGAATACAAATAATTTGTAGGACAATTATTGAAGTCATCTTATATTATATATAGTGAGATGATGAGTTAGACACTGATAATGATATCGTTAGTTTGAAACGGGCATGTTTCTCGAATAGCATCCTATATTCCTCAGTATGGTTTCGAATTCCGTATCAAATTCTGGATGGAATGATATAGCACACTAATTTTCCCCTCGATAAAAAGCAGTGACCCCAGGACAGATCCTTGGGGGACATCATGCTGAATGTTTTTCAGTTCAGATTTGGAGTTGTTGGATAGGTGGACATATTGTTGCCCACCCTCTTAATAAGATTGAATAATTTTGATGACATGCCTCGTATGCCATAGAATGCAAATTTTTCTGTCCTCATCGACATCACTTACAATTTTAAGAGAAGTTAAAATATTCCCGTTGTTGATTAGGTCTTGACTAAACCAGTTTCCAGGAGCACGGTTACTGGACTGACACGTCTTCAAAGGAAAACAATCGTCACTATATTTTTGTACGTATCGACTAACCCCTTAGCTAAGATGTATAAAAACCCTGGTGCTTGCACTTATACCTGTAGAAGTTTGAGATCGACTTGGCGACACTTGGCCTACTTGATAATAGAGATTACTAGCGTGTCAGATGGCGCCAATTTCGATTCAGTTTCAATTCAGTAACAGGGTATATTCATTTCCTCAGATTTCTTTTTGAGGTGAACTGTGCGCGGGTTCTAATTCTAGCTTTGCTATTGGTTCAATAGAGACATCTGTCAAACTTCACCAATAGCAAAGCTAGAATTCGAAGCCCCCGAACATTGTACAGAGAAAGCACTGTCCTGTTGTTTTTCGTATTTTGTACGATTTGAATTTGAGGTAAACTTCATTTTGACAGACGGAGAATTGGAAATGAAATTGTCATTAAATTGCAGAAAATAATAAATTCAATGCATACAATATAATGAACTATGGAAATATCATTATTCGTCAAGATTTGTACTTGCTTTTGGTATTGAATACAGGCGAAAATTCGCAATAAATGTGCGGCTTTAGTCCACACAAAATACAAATGTGGCCCATTCTACAAAAAGTATCCTTACACACTACACTACCTCAAAATAAACAATTCCTCACGCACTAATGAACTGATTAACGAGTGATTGTTTGAAGAACAAACTCAGGAATAAGCTAAACAAGATTTCATATCAAAGAGATGGAAAACGCATAGATACCAACAAGACACTGGAAATAATTTCATATAAGATGCTGCAGATGTCAGAAATTAGGTTCTGACATTAAGCGAGAATATAGACAACCATTTTTGGACGGCGCCATCTACCACAGAGAGAGAAGCTCTGTTGAAGTAACAGGTGGTGTCCCCCAAAAAATCTAAACAATATCGAATCAGTTCATTCACCAGGGTTTTTAGACATCTTACCCTTAGCCATATTGTTAACATCGCCATCTCTTTCTGAAAATCTTGGCCAACCAATGCTGTCAATGGATGATATGAACTTGTCACTGTCAGTCACGATCCATTCATCAGTTCTATTTGCTTGTTTAGGAGACCAATTTTGTCATAGAGTACGTTAATCAATATATATTTTTGCTTAATGATATATCCCAATAATTGAGAGTATTAATCAATCTGGTTGTCGTCCATTGCATCAAAGAATTCCATATTTTTTCACTCGCACAACACATTATCTCATTATTTCCTGTTATAACTACGTTTTTCATATTTCTGACAAAACTATTGTGACTAACAGTATCGCACTTTGCACATTTTAATGCACTTGATGCAACCGTTTTCACCATTCACATAGTTTTGTAGAAGCTCAATTTTCTCGCGTTTTACCACCCCTTGGTTCCAAGGGGGCTTTCTTCATTTTATACCATTAAGTACACCTTGATGAAATCTGAAATTATATATTTGGGAAGACAGAGTAAAAAATGTTGATGATATACAGGACTCCTGTTTCCAAAAAAAAAACGAGAAATTGTTATTCGACCAATTTTCTGTCAAGCAGTTGTTTTTGAAAAACTTTCTCTAAACCTGAACCTCATCCTCTTCCTCAAACATTTCATTACGTGTAGAACTTGGATGCAATTCTGAAGTAAACATACAGTGCTTCTCAAAAGTGCTTCTCAAAAGTCCCTCCCCCCCCTCTTATTTTTGGAACGATTATATATAAACAAGTTAAATTTGGAAACTGAATATCAAAACTTGTTCCCTACTAGTGATGATAGATGACGAAATCGTCAAAGATGACGTCGCAAGGCCATTGTGACCAATAATTTTAAATGGAACCCTACGGAAAGCGACACCTCTTTTAAAAGGTATCGAAAAAACCTATTCAATGATACTAATTTTGTTTGTGTTTATGGCAGTTTTAATGGCTCATTAGTAAACATCAAAATTTAAATTCCATTCAGTATGATATTAATTACAGATTTAAGAATCAGTATCTTCTCAAAGAAATTGCTCGTAGTGACCTCCATTTACTTCCTGACAGTGAAATATCCTATTTTTAAACTCTTCTCGTACTTTTGCAAATGTGTCTGCGGAAACAGCCTCACATTCTGCAACAATACGTTGTTTTAAAACGTCAATATTATCAGGTTCAGTGGCGTAAACCTTCGATTTAAGGTACCCCGTTGAACCTCGTCGTCCAATCCATCTACCACGATACTCCTCATCCAAATACCGTCTTACTGCATCGTAATAGTGTGGAGGAGCACTATCCTGTTGGAATGTTATTTTCAAATTGCCGAATTCATCTGGATTATCTTCCAAAATTCCAAGGATTAACGGTTCTATTGCGTTTTGCAACAGCTCCAGATAAACCTCACCAGTTAAATTAGTATTCAAAAAAGAGGCCCAACGATGTGGTTTCCCAGGATACCTGCCCAAACATTCACCTTCTGGGGAAATTGGGTATGTCTTTCACGAAACAGGTGAGGATTTGCGTCACTCCAATACCTCACATTCTGTGTATTTACATTTCCATTTAGATAGAAAGTACTTTCGTCACTGAAACAAATTGTTTTGACATAGTCTGGCTGTTGGTTAATTTTAGTTTCCATATTTTCACAAAATTCTAGTCTTCGGTTTGGGTCGTTGTCTGAGAGTTGATGAACTATTTTTAATTTGTATGGATGAAATTTGTTTTTTTCAACACCCTGTGTACTGTACTTCCACTGACTTCACAGGCAGATGCAACGTGAGTTGTTGAAGTGGGATTAACTATTACTTCTGCCAGTATATAAATTTTTTTCTCATCAGAAATTTGTGGTCTGCCAGATCGTTTCGCATCATTAATACTACCCGTTGTGCCAAACTTACGAAGAAGCTCCCTCAAATAAGTCCTCGAAACGGGGCGATCGGGAATCATCTCATTAAAAATACGTTCTGCTACATGAAAATAATGTCCAGTTTCACCAAGAATTAGGATCGCTGCTACTTCATCACCTAAAGCACGTACCATTTCGCTTCTTGAAGCACTTGAACGTTCGGCTCACAACAGTTTAACAAATTATTGAAATGTACAAAAATATTAAAAGTACCAAAAGCTGCTAAAACAGTTAAACGTTCGATCAACAATACACAAATTATCAAATGTACAAAAACTTGGATAATTACAAAAATGTCGAATTGGGGAGACTAACAAAAACGTCAGCTTATCTGACAACTATCCAGAGGCGGAGCTTGAATTTGGAATTTTAGTATTAACTGATTTAATTCATCACAGCTTTGCGTTCTTTAAAAGCGAGTTGCCAAAACTGCCATAAACACAAACAAAATTAGTATCATTGCATAGGTTTTTTCGATACCTTTTAAAAGAGGTGTCGCTTGCCGTAGGGTTCCATTTAAAATTATTGGTCACAATGGACTTGTGACGTCATCTTTGACGATTTCGTCATCTATCATCACTAGTAGGGAAGATTACAACCTTTAATATTCAGTTTCCAAATTTCACTTGTTTATGTATAATCATTCCAAAAATAAGAGGGGAGGAGAGGACTTTTGAAAAACACTGTATATTTGGATTATGCACATTTTGATATGTTGGGGAAGAAGGGGAATATTCGAGCGTCAATAACTCCCCTCTGAATACGCTACTGACTACTGTTACGATATTCATTTGTCACATCAACACAATCACAAATAAAGTGATATACTTATTGTATGGGAAATAAATGGTTGGTGTTGAAAGAATCAGTTTATCACAATCAAAAGAGATAAAAGAGCGTTTTTGCTTCGACAGTTGGGGGAAATATTAGCGTGCTATATCATTTCATTCAGAATTTGATACACAATCCGAAAACATACTGAGAAATATAGGGTGCTATTCGAAAAACATGAAGCTTGTTTCAAACATATCTTATCGATCGATATCAATATCTGTTTCTCAGTAGTTATAATATTAGATGACTGCAATAATTACCCTGCAAACCATTTTCATAAAATTTTTGGAAAAGGTTATTATGATCATACAAGGGCGTTACTTTATTATGGTGAAGGTGCCATTTTTATAGTATTTATCCTTATTACGAAAATTACTCCTTCACCATTCTCAGTTCTGGTGAATGCTCCAGTGTGTATGTTTTGGTAGATGCAAGTTTTGATAAAAAACTCAACAATATTTAATTCTGATAATACTTAATATGTCGGGAATTCGCTTCGATATGGGTTTCATTCATTTTGAAACAAACAGAAATGAATAGGGGGGATCAATCTCAAAGATCCCGCCAAAACGAGTTTTTCGTCCAATTTTATGAATTTATTATGTTTTGTAGCTTAGGTGCCATCCTGATCATCATCAGTTACCATCACCACAACATTCCAATTGAACGGTTTGGGATATACATAGCGTCAAAGATTGGGAACGTTTTTGACAAAAAAATGTGCATTTTCTTGGATTGTAGATATGTCTGTTCATGGAATATGTTCGGAAAAATTGCAACCAGAAAAAGTCGATATTTACATTTATACAGAGATGAAATATGTGTGTTTATCTTTTTTTTGTCAATAAAAAATATTGACCATTAGATAAATAATAATAACATTATATAAATACTTTTTGCATAATAAATATAAACAGATATTTGAAGATGCTTATAGATGAATACACGCATAGGTGAAATTTGTGTAAATGAGTTATGTGGATAAAAATATATTCGGGGTTACATAAAATTACACTGTATTGATTCAAAACGTCATGTAGGTAACACAGATTAGTATAGCCCAAAAAGGCAATAATTCCTGTTCGTGGGTAACAAAACCAAAATTCACAATTACATATTCCAACACAAAACATTAGCTAAACTCTCATCTACGATATTTGTATTTCACAATTAATGTATCATTATAATCAGGCTAACCATAATGTTTCTTAATTATTGAGAATTTGTTTTTTTTTCTTAAATGATTCGAGAGCGTGTAGCTGGGTGATATGTTAGTCTATGATATGTGTGAATTATATGTTCTGTATTCTATTTGTGTGTTATTTGTTTGAAGGTATTTTTTATTTGGAAATGCTTTATGACAAAACTTTGAAAAAATAATTTTCTACTATCGAATACTTTGGTTCATCGTATGAAGCATCTATTGGGTATCTGAAATGTTTTCTATTAATGAGTCCATTTTTGGATCTCTAAATAGTTCTTTTTATACGCTATCCAAAACGGTAACTTTGCGAATAAAAAAGTAGAAATTTTGATTTTTTCAGAAAAAAATTGTCAATGGGTATTGTTGCGGTAGGTACAAACATGATGACTTTTACACTTTATTTCTTCGAATAATCAACAAAATGATAGTGATTTCAAACAAGATATAATCCACTTACAAGAATCTACGAATTATGGTTTAGTTTGGGTTCAAATCAAGTTTCGATTTTTACACCTAAACCTACATACATTTATTGGATGATAATAGTTTATATTTAATTTATTCGAAATGCCACTCAATATTCAGGATTACCACGTAGTGGGCGACATCTAGCATTCACGATTCGAATGTCAAACTAGGGGAAAACAGGATTTTGCTGTATAGTGAATACATTTACAATTTTCTTTCAAATTTGGAGTATCTTTTTGAATGGTTGTCATAACTTACAAGTTTATTATAATCAACTATCTATATCCCCATAATACGTTAGTATAGTTGGATCCTGGAAAAAATTACTGAAAACACAATTAGAGAACATAACAACAAAAGCAAGTGTTATTGACTATTGACACATTTGACACATCGGTAATAAAAAATCTCATTCAATATTTCGCACGGCCTTCTGCCGGTGCTGCCTACAATAGTATATACAAAGAGCACGGAATGACATACATTTCCTACGAGTATGAAAGTTTGCAGCACGAGCTGCAAGCGAGTGCTGCAAATCATACGAGTAGGAAATGGTAATTCCGTGCGAGTTTCTCACTATACTTTTTCTACGACTGTTATAATATACAGTGTAAGTAAAAAACAACAAACATGAGAAATGTACTTTTATTGATCAATTGAAAAAAATAACGTACTAGGTGAATGTGTTAAGCACCTACTACAATAATCGCGAAAAAATATCTTCTCTTTTGTTATCAACAATATTCAATGTTACATTGGTACAATTATTAAAAACAAATTTTGGGGAACTAGAATCCGTTTTTTTTAAGGGAAAAGTTGACATTATTAACATTTTCTGTAACTGATGTCGATGGAAGGTCTGACAACTTATTGATCGACCCTAATATTTTATTGGCCATGTTATTTCGACTAGTCAGGGACTCTTCGATGTAACCCTCAGCTACTGTTGTAGACCGCCAGCCACCATGCCGTTTTAATGTCGTTATATCTTCGCCACTATCTATCAATACTGTAGCTGAAGATCGGCGGAAACAGTGGCCGGTGTCTAACTCAGGATTTGGGAGTTTTAAGTATGAAGCAATTTGTTTTCCCATATTTCCTATTTTATTTATTCCAATTTTTTGGACAGTGCATTTTCCTTTCTGATAATTTAGAAGAAAATAAGCATCGTTGACAATACTTGGTCGCAGATTCCAATATTTTTTCACAATGTTAGCATATTCTCCTGTTACAGTAAATTTTCGAGAAGTTTTTGTTTTAGTGTTCGGAATGTGGACCAAAACTGCGTCACCTAAATCTTCAAAATCGTGAATTTTCATTTTGTACATTTTATCCCTCCTACAAGCACCCATAATTCCCATGATGTACAACCTGCAATAAAAAAATATTAACAAATTACAATTAATTAACTGATTGTTGTGGAACTTACTTTTGCTACAAGGTATTCGTTGTCTTGGGCTTCTTTGATGAACGTATCAATCTCCTTCGTTGTGGAAACTTTAGATTTTTTTGCTTTGTATCCATCTGGTTTCCGCTTTAGAAATACTCTCAATTTGGAATATTTACTGATATCCACGCCATTATTGATACTAAGCATCGTTTTTAACATGCTATAGTGTGCCCATAAGGTGGAAGATTTAAATTTATTTGATATATTTCCAAAGTAAGCCATCAGTACATTCTCTGAACGAGAACTAGTTTTCTGTTCTTTGCACCAGTCCATGAATAGGGTATTTTTCTTTAGATTTTTCAGGCACTAAGTTTAATGAAGCGTTATTTGCTGCCTCCATAACACTTGGCGGTGTTGAACTTCTTTCACTGTCACTACTTTCCATGCTGAACTAATTTCGAAATACCTTTATAATATCGTTCTGTCGAAGAAATATTGAATTGTCACTTATGTTTGTGATTATATTGTCTGTAAGGTTACGGCAATGTTAACTGGTTACGGCGTCTTCTGTTTTATTTACTCCACGCCTCTTTTGTCGTGACAAAGATTGCGAAAATTTACCCGTGCGTTTTTCAGACATTGTGCATTAGTTGCCCAGCAACTAGTGCATAATGAAAAGGAGTATTACAATGTACTACATTTAGAAATCATCATTGAACATACAATGAAGGTATTTTGTGATAGTCGTAGAAAAATATATTTGCGTATTGATAGCAGAGATAAAATCATGTTCCTACATGAAACATTCTTTGGAAAGCTTTTACAAAAAAATATTGTATGCAATACGTACGCCAATGGCTTTCGCGGACTCATCTTCATATTACGTAAACATTACGATTCGTCCGCGAATGCCTCATTTTGGTACTTGTTACCACAACTACTATTTTAGGCGAGTGGCACAAAACATGAAGTTTTACGGATTCAATAGCGGCCGCTTTACGTCACGGCCGCTTTTATTTCACGGTTTTTGGAGGCAAATTCATTATGAAAGTAGCCTACTAGATATTCTCAATTTGCTTGTTCGAGTTGATTACTCATAAAACAAAGGAAGAGGTTGCGTTGCTAGGCAGTTTATTTACAAGCTTTTCGTTTCTGTCAGTAATATGATATACGAAATAAATAATTAATACATAATAAAAACAGTAGAAAAAGCAAAATGAGTGACAAAGACAGTGACAATCCAGCAGAAATTGATGAAGCCGCCAATGCAACGACTTTAAATTTATTATCAGAAAAATTCCGACAAATTAATCTAAAACAGAATGAGATTTTTATGGAAAGGTGCAACATACATAATGTTGAAAACAGGGGCTGATATTTTAATGTTAAAAAGCCACGAAGGTTGGAAGACTAACTCTGTAGCGCAAGGCTACATTGAAGATTCCATTTCGAGAAAAAAGAAAGAATCAAGTAGGAGGGAAAGGTATTTCAGGTTTGCATTTTCCTATTCAAAATAATTTCGAAGATTTTGAATTAAATGGTACTTCAGTAAACAGCTTTCCAGCAAAGGAAATCAAGAAAATGAAATGGCCATTAATAATTTCATGTCTAAAAGTGGTATTACATTTTCAAAATGTAATAAATGTACATTTAACATAACAATTTATAACAAATATGGCCTGAATTTGTTAACATTTATGATAAGTTCTGTTTATCATACTTACTGTTAGTGATTCTGTACCTTCCTTTGTCCCTTGATAATACATTTTTCATTTGGTTAATGAAGAGCTGAAACTATTATAATAGAAAAAGATATGAAGAAATGCCCAAACCAGTTTCGAGGCAGGGTAGGGAAAATCAAAATAGCATATGAACGAGCCTCGATACTCTCACCCTCTACACTTCATCAACCCCCACTTCAAAAGTTTTGATGTGAAAACCTCCATGTGTGATACATCATTGGGAAGCTCTTCGAAAATGCTTTTCAGTGGTACCCAATTTTAGGGGTGTGAGCGTGTTATTGTCAAAAATACTCGAAAAAACTCAGTTAATAAGTTTATCCGTTCCATTCAATACTATCTCTTGAGAGGTAAGATCGTAGTAACTCACCTCGTTAGTCGAGTGTGAAGGTCAACCTGGTATGCATTTTGTACATTGGTCATTGAAAAAAGCTTTTAAACTATAACAACTATCGAATATCATGTTTCCTGAAGTACTAAGCAAATTTGAAAATGAGTATTCACTAGAGAATTCCAAAAACGATTTTTGCCGATCCACAGCAAATGCTCAAAATGATTTCCCGTGATTCTCCAAACCATAATAGAGCCTTCTCTCGAATGCATTCCCGACTAATGCGATACTAAAGTTCTTCAAATGATGCCGCAGATTTCAGTGACAAAAAATTCAAGGGAGTCAAATCTGAGGATCTTGGAGATCTTCTTCCAATCTAACGGTTGTTGTAATGGGCATCCAACCCTTGACTCGCAACACCATAATAATGCAGTGGAGCGCCGTCTTGTTGGTAACGAAGCTGATCTTCATTTGAAACTCGGTTGCCGTTTCTTATGTCTTTGGAAAATAACCAGATATCCATATAGAGGAAGTTTTATTTCACATCTATAACAAATATAAATAGATGTCAGTTACGCTTCAATATCTTCCTGAAGGGCTGGTCTATTCAATACCATTGAAAAAAAAAGATGACGCGGCCCGTCGAAAAGGTAGATTTCAGAATTCATTCAATGATTCTGAAATTGCCATCAATAACTGACGAATGATGTGTCGGACAGAAAAGGATATATATCCATTGAAAAATTCAAAAAGCATCTTTGAACTCAATCGGGATATCGATAAAAACTATTTTATTTCATGCGGTTGAGGAATATGCCCATGTCTAGTTTTGAGGTAACTTTGGTACGTTGGTTCTCTATGAATTATGGTCTGGAAACGAAATAATGCCCGTTTAGAAAATAAAAGTGAATAGACAAAGCTACTGAAACGATCACAAAACCGAGCGAAAGAAAGTTCTCATGCCATTTTGCACCGACCAAAAAGATTAAAAGACTTTTCGACTGTTTTTACTATTAGAGTAGAAAAAGGTAGACTCATATTAGTAAAAATGTAGTATTCTTTTTCATAAGGGGACAAAAAGATAAGCTGCTTTGTGGCCCAGTACTCATGTGGATCATACAAAAAGAGCTTTTTTGGTTATACGGTTTTTGTTCGACATTTCTTTTAAATCCGGTGGATATAAAAGCCGAAATTCAATCAGGATCGCTCTCTTTACTTCCGTGGGGAGCACAAGCTCTCTACTTCCCGTCCGGGAGCAAGCCCGTTTGGCTTCCGTTCCGAGAACAAGTTTTTTTTTCTCCAGAACAAATTAGTGAAATCGTTCTGCGAGTCGCGACCGTCAAAGAAAATAGTTTTCTGTGAAGCATAAGTATTCATGCAAAAGCTTTGTTCAAGTAGTGAGGTAACCGTAAGTGAAACATTGTGTAGAAACCTATGATAATTTGTTGATTTTCTTGTGCCATGGAGTCACCTTTACAACCAATTGCCCTGTTGTATATAATTTCCCCACTGTATTTGATATCAGTTTGGCGCAACGCCTATTTGATTTTATTTCGTGCATTGTAGATATTGCATTAAAAAAACGATTCGGCTGTGGAATTGATTCAATCGCACATGTGATAGCACTTTGAGTTTATCAGTTTGGCGAAACGCCTATTTGATCCTATTTCGCGCATTATAAATATTGCGTTAAAAGTTCGATTGAGTGAAACATTGTGTAGAAACCTTTGATAATTTGTTGATATGATTGTGTCAATAAGACACCTTTATAAACAATTGCCCTGTTGTATATAATTTCTCCACTGTATTTGATATCAGTTTGGCGCAACGCCTATTTGATTGTGAATATTGCATTGAAGGTACGATTCAGCTGTGGAATTAATTCAATCGCACATGTGTAAAATATCCCAGTCTCGTGACTTTAACGATAAATCAAGTTATGCATTATTTGTTATTTCGAATTGATTTATGTCGTGAGGTATTTTGTTGGTGCTGTAATAATTACTGTAAATTTGCACTTCCGGCTGTCACGGGTATTGAGAGTGTAGAATAATTCATATAAGTGTGGTATTGCTTTGTTCGTAGTACATAAACTGATGTATCACATCTAGTTCATAGTTCTTGTGTGCTGTGACCCATTAACATGAGCTCGGTGATTCGCGGTTGTCCATCAAAATTCTGGGTTCAAGTACGGGTTGAGATTGGAGTTGTTATTTTCGTAAGTATGTCTGTTTTCACGAAAGCTCAAATTTCGATTAAAATTATTATATTGAAGATATAAGCATTGGTAATAAATTGAAAAATTAACCAAGTTAATGTTTCCATAAAATTATCCTATCCAATTGACTGCATAAAATATGTTATTGAAGTTCTGATAAACGTTAGTAATAAATTTAAAATTGTGGAAATTGACTAAGTTACTATTTGAATGAAATTGTTATATTGTGGTTACCTTTGAAAGCTTATATGGAAAGTACCTTTCCCTTTGTCAGAATATCAACTATAGAATCCGAACAGTGTTCAAGCTAAGATAACGACAGTTCTGTCTGACTGTCGATGCAACCAAAAGCAACCGGCTGTCATAACCCCATGAGTACAGAAAAACTTTCAAACATAAGAAACGAGTTATTAATGAATATGAACTCTATGGCCAGAAAACATAATTCACTGGGAATGAAAATGAAATTTGAAAACAAATACTCGACCCAACTGATAAACAAGGGCACGTTAAAAATAGATAGGCACTGTGAGCCCTGGAATGCATATAAAAAAAGTCACCCTTCCACAACGGAGCTATTAACAAATCATCACCCTCCGAGTAACGCACATCTAAGGAATTTCATAGTAAACAAAGAAACTATAAATTATAGGTTTTGACAGCTCATTGAATGCGATAAGACCACAAATCAGATGAATCATTCATTTTTTTATACATTCTTTCGGCTACAGTCCATTAATTACTAAGAAGGTGATTTATTATGACAAGTGAGGATAACTAACATTAGGACCTCGCGAACAAACAACAATGATTCGGTCAAGTCAAGTCGTTTAAGTAACATGTCAGCTCAGAGGTGTTTAAACGTTCATTCGATTTACATGTAGTGCAGAAAGATGAGAAGTGCTCAACCTTTCACTTAGTATTCATATAACAATATAACTTATAGAAGTGCGGTAGCTATCAACCAAGTAACAGCTCTTGACTAGACAGTCATTAGTCATGAGTTCATTGACAAGTAATCATCTTGCAGTGAAACTGCGTAATTATTGAGAAAGAGATTTCCAATCAAGTCAAACAGGAACTGCATGAGTAATGAATTCACAAAGTAAATACCCAGTTAAACAGTATTAACTATCAATAAAGATAATATTTTCAATGCTTCAAGAACAAGATGAGACACCGAAAACCTCTAACCGATAGTTCATGCTCTCCTAGAAAAACATTACCGATACAACTACAGTCTAATATATAGTGTGATATAAAAGTAAATAAACAAATTTCGCGGACATAATTAAAATAGTAATACAATTAAACTAATATCGTGTGAAACGAATGTTGAGTGAATAAGTGTAACCTGATGGTCTGGAGTAAGTTCATATATTTTTCTGGATTTATGTTGGGGCAAATTGAATCAATTACTATTTTTATATGTTTTTAAATGTATCTCCATATTTTATGTTCCCATATTTTTCAAATAATATTTATCAACAGTCTAGTTAACCATTGATGGCATTTTTACTTATATTCAGTCCACTTGACTTTGAGAATGCCAAAAACTGATCTAATGTAAAATCTCAAGTGTTATTTGACTATTTTAGCATTTCATCAGTATATATAACTGATGGAAATGCTATGTAACTATTATAAAATATATATATATATATATATATTGTTATGTTAATAAGAATTGCTGTTATGTTTGCCCTTACTTTGGGAACCGATTGTGATGTAATGATAATGTAAAAATATTTCTAAAATTGTCAACTTTTATTTTCCCTGTATAATATTATTTGACTTTGGAAATATTTTTTTGTTTTCAATTTTGGTTTATTTCTTATTCTTATGCAAGCAATTCAGCTCCGAGATGGGAAGCCAATTGTTATATTGTGATATGATAATAGCTAATTGTTATGAAATAATAATTGCCAGCTAACGTTACTGTTTTCCCGACACGTTGTTGCCAATCATTATTACTTTTCTTACCACGACTAATCTCAGTTGGTACGCCTTCGCCTCAGGAGCCGGTACTGGCAATAGAGTCACTGCCTGTCTAGATGTCAACTCGAACTATTTTAGTTCAGTGTTTATAAGTAAGATATTGCAGATCATTGTGGAAAATAAACCAGAAATTACCAAAAAACAATTATTTCCTTTATTCAGGAAAACTTATATTAACCTGGCCTGCGATAGATAACTTATGACTACGATCAATTGACAAATTTTCATAAAATAATGGAAAACAGTGATGGATATGTAAATATAACCTCACTTTTTTCTTCAGAGTTGGAAGAATTATTTTATAGTTCAATACCAAATCATAGAGTTCTTCAGAGATATGAGTTATTTTGTGAAATGATTCAGTTTGTGATGTGCACTTAAAGTTTATACCTGGAGCTGGAACTGTCGCTGATACCTGCCAATAATCTGATATCCTGCTTCATCTACTGCTCTCAGGGACTCTCCATTTGCGAAGGAACCATCCAAAATCCCCGAAATCAGCTTGGACAAGTTTGTATGTGTGTACAAAAAAGGTAATCTTCTTTTATCCTTGATTATTCAGAGGTTGTATTGGTTTTTTATTGTTGAAAAACTACCTTCT
>JAFIRS010006243.1:0-40731 GCA_018342105.1 Gonioctena quinquepunctata | reverse complement strand
AAATTAAATTCAAATAAAACGATTCTCGATTTTCAAACCCCACAATTAAAACCAAACAAAAAAAACAAAAACAGAAAAAATTCTAGGCCGACAGTGTCTTTTATGCCATTTTGTCGTAATCAAAGAAAAATTTTAAAATATAACCTAAATAAAATCTTGATTCGTTGTAACGGGGGCCCCAAGGGACAAAAAGCCGAAATAACAATGGATTTAATAAAGTAAAGCTGAACTGTTTGTCGCTGTCTCCCGAATGATTGAAGACAATGACAACAATGACCGAATTAAATCTAATTCTCCCCATTTTTGACGTTTTCAGCGGCCCGAACATTGCCCGAATAAATTTTTTAAGGTTTCTTTGGTGTTGACATCTACTCAAAATTTTTTTGAATCAGGTCGCCATCTAAAAAATCAAACAGGCCATTTGTCGCGTTTGCCCCCAAAATTTTCAGATATGAGTGCGGGGTTTCTAGACATCTTAGTTTAAATTAATTTCTGTTTCATCGGTTTCTGGTCCGTCATTTTTTATCAATGGCTTTATTTATGAATAAATTTTGTACATTCTTAACATGATTACATTTTGATAATCATTTCTATGAATTCTACCAGGTCTATAAATTACATTGAACCTATATTTTAAACGTCACCCCCCCTATTTTCCGTGTATTGAATTAAAAAACTATTTAAAGTCGGTGGTCTACGATAAAATTGTTTCTTTCTTAAATTTCCTAAATTATGGCTAGTAATTCTCGTTCTATGGTCGGTTTCTCGTTTCAGCTGTATATAATGTTTTGGAAGCATTGCAATCAAAAATCTTTTCAATTGGTCCTTGCAAAGTCCGGCCCCCAAAATATTCATCTATAATGAGTATGAATGGTTCGTCAAAATTGGGATATATTACAATTCGTTGTTTTTGTTTTTCTTGTAGAGTTTTCACATTCACTTTGGGAAATTGAATACATCTTTTTATAATTATTGTTCACATTCTTTCTATAAAAATCATTTGTCTCAGAAATTTTTTTTTTTTCTGTTGAAAATTAATATATAATCAACTTCTTTGAATTTGGTTTTCAACTCTTTTCTTGATCTATTTTTTTGTTTAAAAAATTAGCATTAGTTTGGTTTTATTTCCAAATATCAACTGAAAACAATATATTTATCTATACCGGAAAAAATAATCGTCCATACAGATTTTTTTTGGAGATATTAGGGTGATTTTTTTATTCCGAAGGGCATTTTAAAAAAAATTAAATTAGGCTCAAAATTTTCTATTTATTTAATTTCTATTTGATGGAGTCAAATGGTAAAATATTGACATTTTCGAACCTAAAAAGGTACATCAATAATAAATTTCAATTTCTATAGTCAATAACCAATGTTTACTTGAGATTTTTTTTTTCTGTACTATTTATAAGTGGGTGAAATAGATGGTTATTTGTTGTTCTAATAGTTTCGAGATTTCGATTTCAATTAATTTCAAGGTATGATTGTATTTTCAGTTTTATTGCGTTGAGATGGCATTGCTAATAGGTTTGTTTTTTTGCTAATTAACCAAAACCCAAAAAAGGGGAGGTTCTCTAATCACATATTTTTTTTTTTTAAAAAAGTATGATCACGCAAACTTTTCACGGGGGAAGATTCCGATAATTCTTTTTTAAAAGGGGATGGGTTACTTTGAAGTTGATCCCATTTAATTTATAAGTGAAATCCACCCTAAAGGTAGCAAAATGAAGGATATTGATCCTCACCCTCGAAATTCAGGTCCTTAACCGATTATACCAGGTATAACTTTGTACTGGGATCTTCGATTTGGATGATTCTTCTTTTATCAGATGGGGTTTACCTCATAGTTGATCACATTTGGATTTTTGAATGGAATTATCCACCCTTACGGTAGAAAAAGGGGGAAAATTTTTTTTTCACTTGTGCATAACACATATGTAGTTGACGACGGATATTTCATTACACAATATTTTTTCTAGAGGGGGGGAAGAAACAAAATGGAAAAATTAACAGAAAACAAAAAAATTTTAACAAAAAAAAAAAGTAGATAACTATTTTTTGGAATGGGTGATTGGTGAAGTTTTTGGGGAATAAAAAAAAAAAAGGGGTTAAATAATTAGAAGATTTCCCAAGAAAAAATTTAAAATAAAAAAATTTTTAAAAAAATAAAAACCACGAAATAAACTGAAAAAATAAAAAAAAAAATAAACATTCTTAGTCTCAATAACTAACTCCCAAAAAATGTAAGTAACTAATTTTTTTATGGCGCCAAAAAACAATCAACGAAATCAAAATTCTTCAAAAAAAAATCGGAAGTCACCCCAACTCGATCCATCATTTTCCCTTACCTTATTCATTTTGCTTTTTGTTTGGCGCCACTCAAAATTAATTCTATTATTTAGAACAGTTTGAACTAAAAAAAAATTTATTTTTTTTTTCGTTTTCATCGTTTTTCCCTTTTTAAAAAATTTTTTTAAAATTAAAGGGGGATGGATTTAATCGTCCGTAAAATTCTCAGTCATTAATCATTGTCTTTTGAACGACCCTGTACTGATGAAGGGGGAAATATCCTGAAACCGGTCTGGTGAGTATAATGTCTTTTTTATTTATCCATTTCTACAAACATTGCAAAGTACCTTGTGGACTTTTTCCTTTTTATCGGATGTCATTTATGGATATTCGACCAGCCCCCTTTTTTTTGGTTTTGTGTCAGCGGTCTTGAGAAATAAGACGTTTTTTTTTCAATTTTACTTTTGAAAAAGGGTTTTTTTAATTATATCTATTTTTGTTTTTGTTGTATGGATTACATAAAAAACATAATCTTCATTATCTAGGGACTTCAATTTTTTTTTATTTAATTAAAAAATATTCTTTTGTCCAACAAAAATTTATACAACCTTTGTTAAAACTAGCAAAGCAGCTCAGCTCCACACCTCTCTGTACTGAAGGCCTGGGTAAATAATAGTCTAGTCACATGTGCCTTTTTTGGTCAAATTTTATTGCCTCGGAAAATTATGATCGAGGTGTCATTCGATTCGTCATCGCATCTAGAAACTTTTTGAAAAATTTGGAGTGGCGCTTGCACAAATTACAAAACTTATAAACAATTTAGTAAAAAAAAGGAGTTTGGTTTTTTGCGAATATCTCAAAAAGTATTCAAAATTGAAAAAAGATCCAAAAAGAGGAAGAAAAAAGTTCTGCCTCTCGGAACTCTAGGACCAATACTTATAATTTTTCTAGAGGGTTGAAAATACGGCCGAAAACGGGAACTCTCGCTTGCGTAAGCTACGCCCACTTCAGACCTTTAATAAAAATATATTATTTAAACTTATTAAATATGAAAATTAGGAACTCAAAAAATCCAGGCACCTACAGAATAGATCAATGAACAATAATCCGCCGATCAAAAAATTTTATCGCGATTTTTCAATCAGTTATCCATCAATTAATTAACAAGTGCGATAATTGTTAAACTATGTATCTGGGATTCTTTTCCTTTCATGGAGCTATTTTATAAAGGCTATAGAATAGATTCCCGTTGGAAAAATTAAAAAATTGTTGATTTTCAATTTGTTATTAACAATTTACTCAAGTTAAAAATTATCAATCTCGATTAAACATTGAAAAAAATATTATTTTCATAATATTGCTACTGGTTCGTTTTCTTATGATCATAAGCTACTCAAAAATGATTTTTGTAAATTTTTATCCTATATTGTTTGAAAAATTGTTATAAACAAATGCATTATTTATAAAATAATCAAAAAAATTTTTTTGGTAACATAATCTTTGATGAAAATCATAAATGAAAAAAATAATTCGCTTCTTAAAAAAAAATTTGTATTTTTTTTTACCACTTGATATGAAAATTAAGGAACCATTTTTTTTTAAATCATCATTCATCTTGCTCCTAAAAAAATTAAAAATTTTTATTAAAATTTTGATTATTTGCATATTTATTCAATTTTTAGTATTCTCGTATATTCAAACTTAGAAAAAAGTTTAGATGAATTTGTTGTATCTGCAATAGATTATAAGTAATATTATTGATAAATAAATAAATACTTAAAATTAAATAAAAATCGAAAAATCAATTTTTTTTCCAAAAACTGATACCGGGCTGTTTTTGTTGTATTTCTTAGAGCAAAAAAAAATACAAAATTCAATTGTTTATAACAAATTGTTTATTGCATGAACTATTAAAATTTTGATAAAAATAAAAAAAAACAGACATCAAAGAGCAAGATGAATAATGATTTAAAAAAAATCGTTACTTGATTTTCATAACAAGTGGTAAAAAAATAGTTAATAAACAAATACGTTTTTAAGCAATAAATGTTTTTTTTTAAGAAATGATTTTTCTTCAAATCATAATTTTCTTCAAAGATTATGTGAACCAAAAAAATTTTTTGATTATCTCATAAACAACGCATTTGTTCTTAACAATTTTCTGAACAATATGGGATAAAAATTATTAAAAATCATTTTTGAGTAGCTTATGATCATAAAAAAACGGACCGATAACAATACTATGAAAATAATATTTTTTTCAATGTTTAATCGAGGTTGATAATTTTTAACTTGAGTAAATTGTTAATAACAAAGTGAAAATTAACAATTATTCCAACAGGAATCTATTCTGAAGCCTTTGTTAAATAGCTCCATGGAAGGAAAAAAATCCCAGATTTATAGCTTAACAATTATCGCACTTTCAATGTTGATGTTCGTGCTACAAAAAATGGTTGATTAATTAATGGATAACTAATTGAAAAATCGCGATAAAAATGTTTGATCGGCGGATTATTGTTCATTGATCTATTCTATAGGTGCCTGAATTTTTTAAGTTCTTAATTTTCATATTCAATAAGTTTAAATAATATTTTTTGATTTAAGGTCCGAAGTGGGCGGAGCTTACGCAAGCGAGAGTTCCCGTTTTCGGCCGTATTTTCAACACTCTAGAAAAATTATTAATATTGGTCCTAGAGTTTCGGGAGGCAGGACTTTTTCAAAAAGTTTTTTGATGCGATGACGAATCGAATGACACCTCGATCATAATTTTCCGAAGCGAATAAAAAAATTTAAGCTAAAAGGCACATGTTGACTAGAGCATAAGGTGTCACTTTGTCGTTACATTATTTATGTATGGTACAAGGACTTTCGAATTTCTCTGTTATAACGAGTGATTGACTTGTGCATTCTTGCTAGGATATTTATAGATTGTCCATGTTTTCTTGAAACCTAGGATTATTGATTTCCGCCCTCAGAAGTCCAACCTCACTTTCACGTGAATCGGGGAGACCAGATCACAGCCGCGCGATGAATGGGTCAATTTGAAAACATTCGTGTGATCTCAGTGGCAGCCGCGACTCGACTAACGAGGTTCTGACAAACAGACCTCAATCCAAGCTGTGAGCGCCGTGGCGAGAGATACATGGCACCAGGGTCTCAAAAGTAACGGTGCTGCAAGAGTGCCTCCGAGAAACAAGCCGACATTTCGGAATAATCAGCCTCAGCTTTGTGTAGGAGGCAACACAGGGCTGCACCAACCTCTCTCTCATCACTTGTGTATACAAATGATCACTGAGCCGAAATATCAAGAGGAGATGAGGACAACTCTTGGCCTTCTCGGACCTGGAGAGGATGTAATTCCGAGCGTTCTACAGCTTAGGAAATGAACTCTTCAAGGTACTGAACCAACGATAAGGGCCATCCATATAAACCTCCTGCATTTGGTAGACATGGCCATACTTGCATTTGCTAGGATAGACCTCGGAGTGGCCCTAAATCAGGAACCATAGTTACGACATGGTGGAACAAAAGGTCTGGGAGGGACTCGTGGATAGCTATTGTGTAGCAGATCAACTGAGATCACCAGACCTGCATTCTTATCAGGTAAGATACAATGGGTCAGAGGGCTCAAGTGCAGTCGGAGGCTACGACCAGATGATCCTGCGGGGTGGAGTTATTCAATGGGTGAATCTGAGGTGCAGCAGCATAGACTTCAGGAATCAGGGACTCCATCATTACCGTAAGGATTTTCTGCAACTTGAAGAAAAATATGAGTGCGAGGTTCTCTGTTATCCCGAGTGGTTGAGACATGCATTATTGCTACGATATTTATAGATTGTCCGTAAACATGTTCTCTTGTAACTGATAATTGGTGTTTTCTATTCGACTTATAGTGAAATTTATAGTTAGGTTGATTAAAGATAGGGTATTGAGAAAGTCCAAATTGAATTTATCCATACAAATTACTTCATCCTCGTATTCCTTGGGGTATAATGTTTTCATTGTATGGATTTTGATTGAATGTTCATAATAATGTTTTTACCTAATTCACCCTAACTGATTTTTATAGGCATTGGACTTTTGGGTATTTGTCCCTCATCAGTGTACAGGGTATGTCAAGTAGATAATGACTAATGGATGAGAATATATATTAGACAATCCAAGCTCATCCACTTCTCAGTTTTCGTTAGGATTTCGTAATCCAAATAGAAAACACCGCGAGCAGACAGAAATCTGTGACATATTATAGTAAGATAATTTCATTAAAAAGTGTCCCATTTCTCAATGTATAATTTTTTGTAGTGGAAAGCTCATACAAATAGTTCTTTCCATACGTTGGTGACACGGTGGAATTTTATTATTTTCCATATTCAGATTTTACAAATCGCAGTTACATATCGGAGCAAAAATGCCGAAAAATTCCCAGTGTCCTCTTCAAGAAATATTTTCAAAAATATCGTTTCTTTACTACTGACAAAAATGACATTGAAAAGTGTCTCGTAAAACACAATAATCAACTGTATCTGTTACGAAACCAGAGGAGTATTTTCAGTACAGTTTTATAATGACTTGTCTTGAACTGTTCGAGAGAAGAAAGGGGTTCTCTCTCGAAAAAATCAAAAGACGAGACAGGAGGATGGGTCACCTCCAACAAGACAATACAATAAATAGCCTTGTTCCGCCAAGAGAAGACATAATTTGGAAGATGATGTGATATTGAGAAAACCAAAAGAATTTTAAGTCATTGGTGAACGGTGTTTCTGGGTAAGATAACCTTCCAAAATCTGGAAAAAATAACCTTTTTCAACTTTTCAGTTGTAGAAGGCAACCCCGAGAAGTTACTGCGTGCACCAGAATGATTGATTTTTGGCTGTGGAGAGAATTGGTCAGTAATTTATACACAGAAAAATTTCAGAATATATGGAAAATAATTAAGAGTTTTGCAGTGGACTGGAAGTCTGCACTACACTTTTGATGAATTTTATATATATTTTTTTTCAAATTGTAGAATGTTAGCAAGGTTATGTTGCGAATAAAATAGATTGATTCCGATACCGGTTACTCTACTAAAATTATTCCGCACCAATAGAGACTCTGGGGCATATCCAATATTGAATCTGAGCTAAATATTGATATTATTTTTTTCGCATTCTCTACTGTAATGCACTATAATAACGACCTCAAAATCATACAGTAACGGGCCATTTCACAGCATAGCAACCATTACAACATAGTAACCATTACTGCATAAAAACGTCAGTATTATTTGAAGGGTACACCGAAAGAAGGTGTGTCGAAAATTTGAAATAATGTAGGCCCTTTCCTTGGATATCACTGGAAGTAAACTTGAAGAAGCTTCCCGGGCTGTATTTAAGATATCTTCCAAGTCGTTTTTATCAGCCATTTCGATGATTATTTCAAAATGGGCTCTTTAAATTCAAATCTTTCACAATATCATCATGTTTAGATTGATAAGTTACTACTTTATTTTTTTAGTTTTTTTCAGTAACTATTATTATTAACGCACCCAAAAGATTGAATAAAGGTAAAGAACACATAATATGACTCGAATGGAAAAAAAAGATGACGTATCCAATCGGAAGAGATTTCATAAAATATTATTGACAAATGGATGAGGTTCTGACCGGATTGATATGGCTTTTGTTTGTTTGTCACAGATTCCTAGCTTTTACAATATTCTATCTCAGAAAAAAAAGACTGATGAGTTAAGTGTATCAAAGGAGAATAAGCATCTGATTAGTGAATCCTCATGTGAAAGAAGCATACAGGGCAAAAAATAACGATTTCATGAGAAATATCAAGAGTAATTTATAACAATTTTCTGTACAGCTAAGAAAAAAACTACTGAACCGATTTGGCTGATTTTTGAGGTGAGTATAACAATTCACTGATTTCTAAGTAAATAGTATACACTGTACGGCAGTGTCGATCAAACTGTCGATTTTTTCGAAAAATAATATTTTGCGAGATGGGCTTAAAATTCTTCCTGCAAAATATTTTCTCATTTCTCTAGGAAATTCCCCTGTATCTACCTTAGTTATTGTACTATGCAATTTTATCATTTTTACAAGCTTTCATTTAGTTTCACCTGACGCGGTGTCTGTCTGTAATCTAATCTTGCAAGTTAAATTTGACTTACTTCTAATTTCCGGATTAACATGAAATTTGGCAGGTGTTCATAGTTTCTGTGAAAATTTATTATGGAATTTTTGTTAGAGGAAAAAACAACATAGCGGCTTTAAGATGGCGGACGAGTTCTGTGACTATGGTTCGATTCGATTCAACATTGCTATATGGGGGATTATCGGGGTCGAAGTTTATGAATTTCTTGAAATCAAAATGGTGGCTCAGAGAGGTGGACGATCTTTTTGATTATGGTCCGATTCTATTCAAAATTGGTAAGTGGAGGTTTTTGGCTCGGAGATTATGAATTTATTGTCAAAATTCATAAATTCAAGATGGCGGCTCCAAGATGGTGGACATGTTTTGTGATAATCGACCGTTTCTATTTAAAATTGGTATGTCGAGGTTTTTGGGGTTGGAGATTATGAATATAGTCGAAGATTATTGATTTTTTGCCAGAATTCATGAATTGAAGATGGCAGCTCCAGGATGCGTACAAATAAATCTTTAGATGGACTTCTCATTGAAGAACTAGATAGCTCAGAACTTACAGGAAAAAGGCCTTATAATGAGGATGCATTAATAAAAATGCATAGAATGAGGCGTACGTACTAAGAAGCACAAAATAAAATAATTGAAAAAAAATACCTTCTTAAAGACAAGCTTTCATTCAAATGCACAAAAAAGTAAAAAATAATTGCTTTGGATCTGCGAAGGGGGTTATTCCGCCAGTTAAAGATTCATGTTTAACCAACATGATAATAAAAATTCAATTTTTTCTATATTTCTGAAAGTTCGCTTATAATAATTATTTTGATTCATAATTGAAATGTTATTAACCATACGAGGTGATGTAAACGATAATTCACCTCATTATGATATAACGTTACAAATAACTTTGACCTTGTTATGATAACTTCATACATGTCGCGTACGATGATACCACGTTCTGTCCATTGATCTTAAATATAAATACTCAGCACTGAATGAAATATATGATTTTCAACCGAACTATGGTGATTTTCATTTTATTGACCTAACAGGGCATTATACCATTAGTATAGCTTGTCGCTTTTGTATTCGAACTAAAAACTTTGCGCGACAAGCTCTTGAATCTATAACTCACGGATTAACCTAGATCGCACATCCAAAGCAATTATTTTTACCGCATTTCAATAAAAGCTTGTTTCTAAAAAGTTTTTTTTCATTAATTATTCTATCCGAAAATAATATCGGAATTTTTGTCAATATACAAACAATTTGTTCGGTCATTCTCATAATATTTTACCCTCGAAGTAAGGGTATTTTTTTAAATTTTGTGTCAACTCACTTCGAAAGGATATAAATAAAATAATTATAAAAAAGTTATACAGGGTGCGGCACCGAAAGCGAAACAGATCGAATATCTTCAAGACACATGTGTTGTGAAAAAATGCAAAAACACGTCGATTTGTAAGCCGAGGGAGACATTTTTCTATCATAACCTCAACTGTGATACCTTTCTCCCCACCCCTTGGTCACTATCACCCATACAATTTGAATAGGGAATGTTCTAAGTGTGACACATCATTGAAAAAGTAATTTGATAAGGAATTCAGCCATGTGAGTGTTTGCTACGTAACTTCACATTTTGGCGCCCTCTTGCGGGAAAAACAACTGGTCCGTATTCCAAATTATGATACTTTATTTAAAAGCTACTTTGAACAATTCAGAAAAAAACAAGAATTGAAAAAATGAACATTGTATAAACTTAAAAATTGGAAAACTTTGCATAAATTTAACTCGCGATCATTCCAAACTACATTAATTCACAGTAGCTGCTCAAAGTGTCCTCCATCGACTGCCATACATGAGTATAAGTTAGTCTCGAAACGTTGTCTGACGTTTTGGAGCATTTCTGGAGTTATTTGACGACATTCGTATTCGTATTTGGATAAAAATTGACTTACTATGTTTTAGTAGAATAAAAAAACCTTTTGTTTCAGTGCTTATTTGTGCCAATTTATTGTTACTAGTACTTCAGGTCTATTAACGAGTAAAACATAGAAATGGTTTATTGTTTTCAGGATAGGGTAGAAATAATCGAATATTATTTGAAAAATAATAAATGTACCAACAGAGCCAGTAGAATGTTCAATGAGCAACACCCAAACAAAAACGTTAATCGTAAATACGTTTTGGAACTAATTTCAAAATTTCGACAAACGGGATCTGTGGCAAATAAAAGACGTTAAGTTGAAAACCTATTAGAAAACGAAGCAGTAGAGGTAGCCGTTTCAGGCAGGTTGTTGCGGATTCAACTCTCAGTACACGAAAGCTACCGAATTATTTGGAGTAAGTCAACGTACCGTCGGACGAATTTTGAAAGCATACTGATTCCACCCCTATAAAATTAAACTGGTTCAGGAACTTAACGAAGACGATTCTGATCGTCGCTTACAATTTTGTGAAATAATGAATGAACTGCTATTCCAGATCCAAATTTCCTTTTCAACAATTGTTCTTCGGATGGTTGCAGTCTTTATCGCAACGGGACTGTCAATTGTCATAATTGTCGGTACTGGTCAGATTCCAATCCAAGAGTGTTTCATCAAGTACATATTCAACACCCAGAAAAGTTAAACGTTTGGGCTGGAATATTTGGCGATCGTGTTATTGGTCAATTTTTTTTTACCAGGTAATTTGACTGGGGACATGTATTTGGAATTATTCGAAGATACCGTTGATCCAACGTTAACAGACATAATAGAAAATGATAACCGATACCTTGAAGATCACCTAATATTCCAACAGGACGGAGCTCCACCACATTTTGCTGCGGCAGGTCGTCAGTACCTGAATGAAAGATTTCCTAGACACTGGATTGGGAGAAGAGGATTCATTGAATGTCCTCTTTGATCTCCCGATTTGGCCCCCTTAGATTACTTTTTGTGGGGCCATTCAAAAAGTAAAATATACGCTACTCAGCAAGGTTCTTTGGAATAGTTACATCAACATATAATTACCGAATGTCGTCAAATAACTCCAGAAATGCTCAAAACGTCATACAACGTTTCGAGACCAACTTATACTCATGTAGTAGTCGTTGAGCAGCTACTGTGAATCAATGTAGGTTGGAATTTTGTCAATTTTTGTTTTTTTCTTCTGAATTGTTCAAAGTAGCTTTCAAATGAAGTATCCTAATTTGGAATACGGAACAGTTGTTTTTCTTACAAGAGGGCGCCAAAATGGGAAGTTACGTAGCGAACACTCACATGGCTGAATTTTTCATCAAATTACCTTTTCAATGATGATCTGTTTCGCTTTCGATGTTGCACACTGTATATTGATTATCCAGTTGAATGAATGAATACTTTTTTTCAATCAAATATACCCAGAAGTCGACACAACATAACACATATATTAAATTTCCATCGGTGGTGATGCAGGGAATCAACAAACATGGCCTCCTAATATTAATTTCCGTAAAAATTATTGTTCCGTGTGTAGTGTATATTACTCAGTTCTTTGACTCTTCTCTAGATAGAATCTCTGAAGTTCTCGCAGGTTTCAGAATTCTGATCCAATAATTGGGTGTAATATACGTTATAAGTCGTGAAGTCGAGACTCCAAAAAAAAATACTTCTTTCTTGTTTTGGTGAACAATATTCCTTGGTTGAGACGAGACATAAGACGGAACTGGCAGACCCTCCAGGTGAGATATTTCGAAAAAAGGACCCATCTTCGAGGCAATGTGGGCACAATGGGATCTCCTGGTGAATAATGGACTACTCAAACGGGTATGGGAGTCAGCTGATGGAAGGTAATCAATTTGTAATTCGTTCTATTTGGACCCCAGAAAGGTTTTGTATTAACATTTCAAATATTCAATATCTGAGGGTGGGTTCTAACAATAAGAGAGTCGCACTACCAACACTAAACAATATATACTTCATCCAACAATGTATCTAAATGAACAAATATTAAGAATCCATATCGAAGTAAAACAATACTAACTGAACCTTGTTGATATGTAGAAAAATCTGTGCACATTGAACAATGTCTATGATGTCTTTCGTTTTCACGCTGTCAATGAAACGTAGTTCCCTTCGAAATGATAATAAACTGGTTGGCTCCTACTTTTTCTCCAGTAATGGAAGAGAACACCATGTAGCATAATCCAACGTCACCAGCACATTCAAACTATGACAGTTCTTGTGAGGAAACAGCTAACAACAGCATATAAACAGTGGTTACGTATTATCACGATTCCTCTTCGTGAAGGCATGAAAACACTCCTCATCTGTCGAAAGTCAAAGTACAATTCCCTTCTCCATTTCCGGTGTTGCTACTCCGTTCCTTCCCCCCTCCAACCTTCTAAGCGTCATTCAGCTCACCGGCAATGCACGATACACCACCCGAACGTTCTTGAACACAACACACACAGCGGCGGTTCACCACCTTGCAGTGCTATTTTTCCCAGGAAGAGTATAAGTGAAGTCTTGATGGGAATTCCTGAAGGAAAATTCGGAGGACACTTGGGAGTCAATAGGACTTTGGACAAGATCAGGCAGCGGTTCTATTGGCTTCAATCTCGAGACGATGTAGAAAGCTGTTGCAGAAGATATCCACAGTGCGGCGTTACTGAAAGTCCCAAAACAAGATCCAGGGGTGAAATGGAGAAATACAACGTAGGTGCACTATTCCAACGGATTGCCATTGGTGTAGCTGGACCATCTCCTGTGTTCGATGAATGTCACAAATACATTCCTGTTGCCATGAACTATTTCAGCGAATGGGTAGAAGCCTTTGTCCTTCAAGACCAGGAGGCATCCACAAGGGCAAGGTCATTGGTGGACAATATGTCCTTAAGATTCGGTGTACTGGTGGAGTTACATCCCGACCAAGGAAGGAATTTCGAGTCAAAGCTATTCAATTTCGAGTCAAAGCTACTGCGCTCCACCCCCAGTCGGATGGCATGGTGGGAAGATACAATCGAACTATGGAAGAATACTTTTCCATGGTTGTGAAAAAACATCAAGAGGACTGGGACAGGCACCTTCAACCGAGCTTACCCTGGCTAGGATTATTTTCGGAAGGAAAGGATCACCATGCACCCAAGAGATAGAACTGAGAGATAGCCTGTTGGAAATCCACGAAGCTGCTCGTTAGAAGTTTATGCTGGCAAAGGAAGAAAGCTCGTTATGATTTAAAATCCAATTCAGAAGGATCCAAAAAAGGTGAGCAGATTTGGCTGTTCAACCTACGTCGGAAGAAAGGTGTAAGTATCTCCCAAACTAACACCGTTCAGGGAAGGATCGTACGGGGTGAAAATGAGGATCATCGAGGTGGTTAATAAAATCCAACGCAGCCCTAGGACTAAGATGAGGATTGTTCATTTGGAAAGACTGAAATCCTATTATGGGGAACTGTTGGCTTCTGATCGGGATATTTCATTTATTGATGTTATTTGTGGAGACAAGAGAAGGCATTTTCTTTTATCGTCTCTACAAAAGACATCATAAGTTTAAAACAACAGTACAAGGTAAAGTTGCAAGGCATTTTCACGTTGACATATGTATTATTGAAACGAACTGTAAATAAGAAAGACACGCGAATATGCTTTGGACGTTGTAGAACTTTTTATTGGGGAATAATTATATAATCTGGGCTTCAATTTTATTGATTACATCAGAAATATACATATTTTAGTTCATGTCCGTTTTATGGACATTATTTCCGGAATACACTAAACATTTTTGTCGACTGAGTATCCTTCTTGATTCTTCGCTTGCTAATCCGGAATTAAAAATAAACGGCATGTATTCAATCCAGATCAATGTGAAGACAGCCTTGAGCGGTTCAGCTGCCGCCCCCATAGCAACCCCCAATCTCGAGTCCCTTAAAGTCAGTTAATGAAACAGGATTTTTCACGACAACCCTGTTAAAAATGAAACGCAGGAAATGTCACTTGGAATACAACCAGCCGGAAACAGGCGTGGAGGGCATACTTCAAAGCCGGCTGGGATTTTTAATCGAGAACGCTTCAAATAACTTACTTATTTCGATGCGGATTCATGTCGCGTTAAAGTTGATGTGAAATTTCTCATTTATTCCAGATATTCTTCCATTAGATATATGTTCCATATGTGGAAATACACTATTTCTCTTTAGGAATAGTATACGATGGAGAATGTTTTGTAAATTGAGATGAATTATTATTATTATATGAACATGTTTTGGGCTATGATAGCTTACTCAATCTCAATAAAAAAAGGTAATTTAAAAATAAAAAAACTCGACAAGAAAATATTGTCAGAAAATTATTTAAGAGATTAACTATTAAACTTGATACTGAAACAATCTCACGCAGTCGGATGCATTTTCTTTAATTTAACAATGTAGATATTAAGTTCAACAGTTAACCTCTCAAAACATAATTTTCTGAAAATATTTTCTGGTCATCTTGTTTCCATCTTCATTCGGTCTTTGAATTAATTTTTTTATTTTATACTTTTCAGGATTTTGTCGCAATGTGGCATCTGGTTGTTGTCATATTGAATTTTGATTATTACTGTCACTTCTTCATTCACAATATGGCGTCTGGTTGTTGCCATATTGAATTTTGATTACTGTCGTGTCTATATTATTACTATCGTGTCTATTAAGACAATTCGATTGACGTGAAAATCATTAAAATCGTCCTACGCGTTTGTTCTCTAGAGCGCCACACAGGAAGAATCATACATACATACATAATAAACATATTAGGAAACAATTCAGGAAGGCAAGGGAATTACACGGGAAAAACTGGTTTCTATTTGCATTATTAGACTTGAAAACACTCACATTGCATCAAAAATATGAATATACAATCAAAAGAAAAAGTATTGGAGTAATGGAATTGAATGAGAATGAACTCATTAATCTGAAGCCCCAAAATACTTAATAATAAATAATAGTTAAAAAACTAAAAAACACGCTTTTATAAAAACCGACTGAAAAAATATAAAATAGGAATTTTTTTTATTTCAAAAAAAGCGTGGGGTGCATGGTATCGCCTCGGCCATCAATTACCTGTGATCTGAGACATTTTTTACTTTACTGCCCTAGGTGTGTGATGTACTATATAATTATTGATACCATGCACTCCACGCTTTTTTTAATAAAAAAAATCCTATTATCTATATTTTTTTCCGGTTTTCTATAAAAGCGTGTTTTTTAGTTTTTCTGAACAATTATTTATTTCCTACTTTTTAGTGTGGTTTATTTATGAAAGCTTGTTTTTTAAACTATTATTTTTATCATTTTTTTGCAAATTGAAAAATGGAATAATCTTATCAAATTAGGTAATCATAATCTCCGACCTCAAAAACCCCCACATACCAATTTTGAATAGAATCGGACCATAATCACAAAACTTGTGCACCATTTTGGAACCGAATTTTTCAATTTTGACAGAAGAATCATAATCTCCGACCACGAAAACCCTCAGATACCAATTTTGAAGCAAATCGGACCGTAATCATAAAACTCGCCCACCATTTTGGAGCCGTCATCTTGAATTTTTCAATTTTCACAGGAGAATCATAATATTCGACCCCAAAAACCTCCACATACCAATTTTGGATAGAATCAGACCATAATCACAAAACTCGTCCACCATTTTGGAGCCGCTATCTTGAATTTTTCAATTTTGACGAAAGAATCATAATCTTCAACCACAAAAATCCTCAGATACCAATTTTGAAGCGAATCGGACCATAATCACGAAACTCGTATGCCATATTGGAGCCGCCATTCTGTTTTTTTTTTCACACAAAAATTTATCAATGCATTGTCACCGGAATTATGTACACCTGCCAAATTTCAAATCATTCGGACGTCTGGAAGTGGGTCAAAAAAGCGCCCAAAGGAGTCGGTTACAAACAAACAAACAAACAAACATACAAGTGAAGCTAATATAAAGCGTGTAAAAAAGAATGCATATTTTTTCAATGATTTTACTGGTATTGGGAAACAATGGAATTCAAACTGGACATTTTTATTGAAATAATTCTTGTTGAAGAGGTGATTCCATACAAATGAAAGGACTATGTAAATTCTCAAATCAATGTATTGTTATTTCGTCCTAGATGTTTGTGCTTCTGATATACAGGGTGACCCAGGGGTGCGTGCAAGCTCTATCCAAGCTATCGACTTTGACTTTGACCTCAGGATGCCGGACGAGTTCTGTGATTATGGTCACATTCTATTCAAAATTGGTGTGTGGGAGTTTTTGGGGTCGGAGATCAAGATTTCTTTCAGCTCAAAACTTACAGGGTGGAGACCTTGTAATAACGATGCTCTATTACAAATGAACTGATTAAGGCGAAGTAACTAAAAGGCATAAAATAAAATAACTAATGAAAAAATTTTCTACAGACAAGTTTCTATTCAAGCCGTGTACTAAAACGTATAAAATAAGTTCAAGTCATCGCTGACAATGATTTAATAATATTTTGTTGAATTATTTGGTGTAAATTCCCGCGACAAGCTTTTTGAAACCAAATCATTCTAAAAAAAAAAAACATTTTCAGCGTTGACATGGCTTAAATAAAAGCTTGCCTCCAAAAAGGTTTTTTATTACTTATTTTATTTTTTGCTTTTTAGTTAGTTAGCCTTAATCTGTTTATTTCTAATAGAGAATCGTTATCACAAGGTCTCTGTAAGTTATGAGCTGAAAGAAATCATGATTTCCTGCACCAAAAACTCCCTCTACCAATTTTGAATAGAATCTGGCCATAATCACAATACCCGTCCGGCATCCTGAAGTCGCCATCTTCAATTTATAGAATTTGACAAAAAATGTATAATCTCCCAACCTGAAAAACCCCCACATACCAATTTTGAATAAAATATGACTATAATCAGAAAACTCGTCCTCCATCTTCGGGCCGCCATCTCAAAATTATGAATTTTGACAGAAAATTCAAAATCCCCGACCGCGAAAACCGCCGCATACCAATTTTGAATCGAATCGGACCATAATCAGAAAACTCTTTCTTCATCTTGGGGCCGCCATCCTGAAATTTATGAATTTCGACATCAAATTCATGATATCCCCGACTTCGACAACCCCCGCATTCCTATTTTGAATCGAATTGGATCATAATCACAAAACTTGTCCTCCATCTTGGGCCGCCATCTTGAATTTATGAATTTTGACAAAAAATTCATAATCTCCGACCCCGAAAACCGCCGCATACCAATTTTGAATCGAATTGAACCATTCACAAAACACGTCCTCCATCTTGGAGCCGCCCTCTTGAATTTATGAATTTTGACAGAAAATTCATAATATCCGATCCCAAAAATCCCCACATACCAATTTTGAATCAAATTGGACCATAATTACAAATCTCGTCCGCTATCTTAGAGCCGCCATTTTTATTTTTCCTCTGAAAAAAATTTAAAAATGCTTTGTCACCGGAATTATGAACATCAGCCAAATTTCAAATCAATCGGACGACTAAAAGTCAGTCAAAATTCACTTGACAAGATTGGACCCAAACTAACAAACTAACAAACGAACGAACGAACGAAATAACTAACTAACAAGTGAAACTAAAAAAAAAGCTTGTTAAATGAAGGCAGACACAGGTTTTATTTTAAGAGGATTCGTCGCTTCAGATTCGGCAGGAGATACGTCTGATACATAATCCAGTAACCTGGACAGCAAAAAGCAAACATTAGTAGCATTATCTTCAACAGAACTCTGAAAATAAAATCTTAATATATATATGTTTGTTCCCAGTGAACTCTTCACCAAGTCAACCGATTCCGATGAAAATTGGCATGTATGTGTAATTATTTCCAACTTGAGAGATAGGCTATTTTCCATCCCCCAAAATGTTAAGGGTGGTCCAGCCCTCAATTTTTTATTTTATTTTTTTAGTAAAAAATTTTATTTTTATTTTTTTATGATACAACATTCAAAAATACATACAACCCTTAATTTTCACCCTTCTACGATCAACCCCTATTTTTCCGTCGCGATTTTTATGTTTTTTATTTTATCCACAGATCCGCAATAGGGTTGCAAGATGGCAATCGAATATAATAATTGTAGTAGATGTAGATAAATTGAGAACGGGATAACGGGAGGAAGAGAAAACGTGATAACGGGAATAACGGGATAACGAAAAAGGGAAAAGGGAAAAAGGGAATAACGGGAAAACGGAATAACGGGATAAATGAAAAACGGGATGATAGGAAAACGGGATAACATGGATAACGAAAAAACGGGAAAACGGGAGAGGGTAGGGGAAAGGGGAAAAGGGAAAGGGATAATGAAAAAATGGGATAACAGGAAAACGGGATAACGGGAATAACGGGATAACGAAAGAACGGGATAAAGGGATGACAGGATAAGGGGATAACGGGATAACGGGATAAAGAAAAAACGGGATGACAGGAATAACGGGATCACAAAAAAACGGGGTAATGGGATGATAGGATAAGGGGATAACGGGAAAACGGGATAACGAGATAAAGAAAAAACCACAGCCACAGCAACGCGTGGCCGGGTCTGCTAGTAACTAATAAAAACCTTTTAAAAAACAAGCTTAAATTTAAGCCGTGTACTAAAACGAACAAAATGAGTTCAAGTCATCGCTGACAATGATTTAATTATTCTTTGTTGAATCATTTGGTTTTGAAAAACTTGTCACGGGAAGTGTTTATAAAAGTAGGTAATAATTAATTTCATTGTACAATGATTGGTTCCTAAGCAACAACTTAAAAATTTCATTATAATTCGCGAAACAAACTTTTTGAAATGAATTAATTGAACAAAAAATAATTTCATCACGTCAGCGATGACTTGAACTTATTTTATACGTTTTAGTACACGGCTTAAATAAAAGTTTGTCTTCAAAAAAGTTCTTTATCAGTTATTTTTGTAATGATACGTCCGACAATAAGGCACATTCTGAAAATATTTCTATTCATATACTGGATGTCCCAAAATAAGAATAGGTTCTGTTTTTTCGAACGGCAACCCCCCATCTTTGATATATTTTTGAATTCGCCACTGAATTGTCGATATAACGCACCTAGGGTTCCCAGACTTATCTGCAATAGTTTTCGACTTATGTCAATTTATGTGTCAAAATGACGTCATGCATAGACACTGAGAAAATCATAACTTCAGAATCATTCAAGATAAACAACTTTTACCCAGATTTTTTTACTTTAATATTACAACATCCTTCACAAGATTTGATCGAGTCTTTCCACAATTGCCTGAAATATCTATAAAGAAAACGTTATGATTGAAAAACACACATATTTCAAAATATTTTTATTTATTGAGTCACCAGAATCCTAAGGAGAGTTTTTATTCCAATAATTTTCTTAATTGAATACAGGTCTGCTATAAGAATGTCTGAATACTTTTTAAAGAGGTACATGAATATTTATTTTGATTTTTTGAGTTTTCTGTCCTTTGGAAGTGGAAAATATATCAATTATCTGAATATTTTGTACAATAATTCAGAAATAAGCAAGTAGGCAAAATCATACAAATATTCGTAAGAACGAATCAAATCATAGAAGTTTGAAGTCATATTCATGAGAATGATGGATATTTTCATGAATGTGCACACATTTATGTCTGTTGCAGACTTTCTGATCTTTGATTTTCGAATCCGTAAGACCATCTCGCTTGATTGCAGCTCACTATAAAGCTCTTCTTTTTATCGATAAATCATTTTTACTAGTCAAAAACTTGTGATTCAAAACTGTAGACACCGAGTAAAACCCGACTCTATCCCTATCGTGACGAGACCCACAGTCAACTACAATGCAAGTAACGGGCATTTTTCTTCAGTTGAAGCACTAATTGTAATCCAAAATTTAAAAAAAACACTCAAATTCGCAAAGAAAATCACAAAAATTAATACTTTCGCTACTATGGTCGCTCATGTTGCCCTCAGCTGCCATATTGCTTTCGTTTTGACAGATCGCTTGATTGCCTACTAAGGAAATCCAAACCACGTGACCCAATATGGCGGTTGTTGGTATACAAACTGATAATCGCCATAAGAACGTCATTGTGCTCTTTGGCTAGTAAAAGTGTATTTTTGGTTATTTTCGAAGCTTTCGTGTTGGTAATTAATAATATTTAAATGGAGAGTAATTACCTGAAAACACTATTGTTGAAAAGCAGAGGCGTTGGTGAACGATATGCTTGAAAATACATCCCCATCTTCTGTGTACATTTTTATCAATGTATTTGTTACAGGTATGAAATGAAGTCGAGATTGATCAGTGATTCAGATCCTTTAACACTGAATAATTCTGAACTGAATTGTTCAATTGATGGTCCTCTTGTTAGGAATATGGATATTATTTCGTATTTGGTTTTTACTCATAGCATCCATTCCCGAATGCAGATGAAGGCCTATACAAGATTAGAATCCATAGATATCTTGAATCTGGCTTCGTTGTGAAGGTGACAACAAAGATTCAGAATCATTCATATTATTTAGTTAGTATAGTATGGACTTTTCCTTGGCAGCAGGCTTTTTCTAATCTTGAGACATCGAAGTGAATTATAAATTAGGAATAATAATTTATAAGAGGCAACTTATAACTTCTGATCTGATCTATTATGTTTATTTCCACATTTGTTTATTATAAGAGATATTGATTTGATATTTCAGAATATTTCTTCTAAACTTTCATAATAGTTCTTTCTAATCAACATAACTTTTTTTTCAGGTCAAGCATTCACAGAAGGCAAACTAAGAACCTGCAGATGTTTGGTGCATAATTGCAATGGATGGTAGCATTTTTACAGTTCACTATACTTGTATGGAAACAGTGAAGTATGCAATCATATTGGTGCCATATTAGAGGCACAGATTTGGAAGCCGTGTGGCCAATGCCGTCCAGTCAAAACATTTATTGGACGAATGGCCTCAGTTCTTTGGTAAAGAATAAAATAATGTCTCAACTCTAAATGTGTATATATATATATATATATATATATATATTGTAACGTAAATAAACTTAACTTGGTTTATACTAATTTATTTCACACTTATTCTACAACTTAATTTATATTACTACGCCACTGTATAGCTCGATTGTATGGGCTCGTTCAGACTGTTTGTGCCATCTTGAGGTTTGCCTATTTATCTCCGATACAGCATTCTCGATGTTTCGAATTCTTCCAGTTGGCGTCCCGCATGTTCCAATTGCTTCCAATATTGACCGTTGTTTTTCGCGGCAGAACGACTGGACTGTTCTCGAACATCTCCGGGGATGATCTCATCGCTGTCGACGGCAACACGCGAGGCGACAGGTCCGGCCTAGGTTCGTTACATTGCCCCCTTCTTAAAGACATTTCGTCCCGAAATTTCATCCTTGGAGTGTGACGATATCTGCATGACTCCCCATATCTGCACCGTGAGTTCGATGGAAGTAACACTCCACGGTCTTCATGATCGGTCGTGGAAGAGGGTTAGAGCAAACCAAAATCCTGACGCCGCTGGATCTGAATATCGCCTCCAGCATCTTCTTATGACTCTCCAGTCCAACCCATCAATACCACAGGATAGTTTTGGAATTGCTAGATCCGCCAGATTCTGGTCCACCATAGTATCTCTTAGTTTGGTGAGACTCTTCCAGACATCTTCATAGGACGGTTTATCTTGGGAATGCCTCTTGGTAACTAGGTAGTAGATGTTTCTCTGGCCTTTCTTCAACTGTAGCACCCACCAACTTCTGGATTCTGCTCCCGCAGTGTTTGGAGTTGACCAAATTTCTTGGAGAACACTACGGCGATGCCCTGGACATTCGAAGATCTTCTGCCACACAGTGCGCTAGTGCGTAGTCAGCAGGCACCTCGAAAAGGTCTCGTGACTCCTCTCTAGTAACCCATGTAGAACTTTCTGCCCGTTTTGAATACAAGGACATAAACTTCTCGAACGTCATATCATCCTCCGGTGGCTTGAGGGTGCGAACTTGGTCATGGTTTCCAGCGTAAGGGGCCAACCTGTTGAAATGGACGACCCTTGGTTTCCCTCGGGTGGCTTATGGATTCGGTACACAAGGTCGTTTATCCTTTTCACGATTTTATACGGGCCTTCCACGAGTTCCGCAACTTTGGTGATAGCCCACGTCGACGTTTGGGGTTGTACAGCCAAACCAGGTCATCAACCTTAAATCCTCCAGCGTCGGCCTTGATGTCATAGGTCTTCTTCATTTTATCGCTGGCACTCTGGATGTTCAACCGGACTCGTTCGTGGATGTCGTCCATTCTCTGCCGACGTTTGCTGACGTAGTCCTCTCCCGCAGTGTCTTGTCCTGGCGGTATCCCAAACTTCAGGTCAAGGCAGTCGCAGTTCTCGGCCCATTATAATACTAGCAGGAGTTTGACCGGTTGACTCTGTGACTGCGGATCGATAGGCCATCAGGAACAAATGAAGATACTGGTCCCAGTCTCTTTGATGGTCAGAGACAACCTGGACAAGTGGCGGTTGATCGTCCTGTTCATCCGTTCCACCATTCCATCAGACTGCGGATGTAGGGCCGTGGTTCTTGTCTTGCGGATGTTCAGCAGTAGACATATTTCTTGGAAAAGGTTGGATTCGAAATTTCTGCCTTGATCCGAGTGCAGCTCCATTGGAATACCGAATCGACATATCCATTCTTTCACCAAGACGTCGGCGACGGTGATGGCTTCCTGGTTGGGCAGGGCATAGGCTTCCGCCCACTTACTGAAGTAGTCCATTGCCACAAGGATGTATTTATTCCCGTGGTCGGATACGGAAACGGGCCGGCGATGTCAATGGCGATTCTCTCGAACGGGCTGCCTACGTTGTACTGACGCATCGGGGCCTTGGGTCGTATTCGAGGTCCATTGCTAGCAGCGCACACAGCGCACTTTCTGCACCAGTCCTGGACGTCAGCGACAATTGGCCCAGTAAAACCGTTGCCTCACTTTCTGCAGGGTCTTCGTCACTCCCAGATGTCCTCCGGCGACTCCATCATGGATTTCCCGCAGCACTTCCTCTCTTCTGTTCCTGGGAACAATTATTTGGCGTCTGTCTTCCCCACCAATATCGGCCTCAACACACGTTTCAGGATCCCATTGTCAGAATAAGAGAGTTCCATTGTGCCCAATGGACTTAACAGCCGGCGAGTAACCTGCGACTTCCTGCCATGATGGTCTTCGTTGCCCTTCTTCCAGTGATGACTAAGCCAAGGTCGGGTCTCTCTCTTGGTCTTTCTGGATCTTGCTGTCGTTCAGTTGTCATCCATTGCCGCGGTTCTACAAAGTGTTGCTTCTTTCTCTTCTGCTCGTCGGCAATGTGAGCAATCATCTGGACATGGTCTTCGCGACAAGGCATCTGCATTTTATGGCTAGTTCCGGCTCGATGTTCGATCTCGAAATCAATTCTTGGAGTCTCTCGATCCAACGTGCTACTTGACCTTCAGGATTTTTGAACTGTAAGAGCCATTTGAGAGCTGATGGTCAGTTCTCAACAGGAATCTTCTTCCATACACGTACTCTGTAGAAGTGTTCCACTCCTTTACAACAGCTAACAGCTCTCGCCTGGTGACACAGTAATTGCGCTCTGGTTTGCTAAGCGTCTTGCTGAAATAACCAATGACCTTCTCCTGTCCCTCCTGGATCTGAGATAGGACAGCCAAGTCCCACGTTGCTGGCGTCCGTATCCAAAATGAATTTCCCTTTGGGTGGGGATAGCTCAGTACAGGTGCGTTGATCAAAGCTCCTTTCAGCTTCCTGAATGAGTCTTGACACTCTTCGGACCACTGGAACTTTGTTTGGCCCTCCGTGAGCCTGGTCAGTGGTTTAGCGATGTTGGCGAATCCCAGCACATATCGGCGATAGTATGTGCATAAACCAAGGAAACTTCGAAGTTGGTGAATGTCTTTTGGGATGGGCCAATCCTTAACAGCTTTGACCTTCTGGTCATCCTGCTACTCCTTCCCAGAGACAACGTGGCCGAGGTAGCGGTTCTTTTTGGAACAGATGGCATTTCTTAGGGCTCAGCTTCATCGAGTTCCTCAGTCGCAGGAATACTTCCTCCAAGTTTTCACGTGGTCATCAGACGATCTGCCGACCACAATTATGTCGTCGAGATACACTAACACGTGTTCCATGAGAGTCCCTTCAGCACTGTCTCCATCAATCTTTCGAATGTGGCGGGAGCATTACAGAGCCGAATGGCATAACGGTGAACTGCCACAATCCTGAGCCGATGGTAAAAGCAGTCTTTTCTCGATCTTCCTGAGCAAGTTCTACTTGCCAGTATCCACTCTTCAGATCAAGGGTCGAGAAAATCGTGGAACCAGCCAACGTGTCTAGGGTGTCATCTATTCTCGGGAGGGTAACTGTCCTTCTTCGTGACATTATTAAGTTGGCGATAGTCTACACAAAGCGTGTCGATCCATCCTTTTTCTTCACCAGTACGACTGGAGGGACCAGGGACTGTCAGATGGTTCGATACTCCTTCTTTTCCCATCTCGCTGACTATTTTGTCAGCCTCTGCCTTCTTGGCAAGAGGAAGTCTTCTTGCTGATTGCCGGATCGGTCGGGCACCCCAGATATCAATCTTGTGCTGGACCATTAGTTCGACCCCTTTTCCTTGTCCGGTATCGAAGATGTCTTGGTACTTTTGACTAAATCTCTTAGTTTGGGCTGTTGAGCTGGTTTTATGTCTTTGGAAGAGATGGCAACTAATTTCTCTAGTTCTGTGGGCAAGTTGTTGGGTTGGCTAATCGTACCTCGTACGCCCCGGATCACAGATGGAAACTGACGAGCAGTGCCCTAAAATTGTTCCTTTCTTTAAGGTCACTGGAAAGTAATTGACATTCATGACCCTTACCGGTACAAATTTTTCAGCACGTAACAGGGTTTTCCCTAGGGCAATCCCTCGTCAATTTTCTCATCATGAAGTTTGGGCTCGAACATCATCACGTCTCCACTGCTCGCACTCCCGTCCAGGCGAGCCTCCAGGATGGTTTCAGCCCTCTCAGGTACGCTTATATCTTCAGCCAACAGCACACGGATCAACTCTTCACTTCTCCCATGAAGTACCAGCTCTTCTCCGTTGACACGTAGGACGCCGTCTTTGAAATCCAATTCAAACCCTCTGGAATTCATGATGTCCATTCCGATGATTGCATCGTCTTCGATGTCCGCTACAAGTGCCTGATGTTTCACTTTAGTGCTGCCCAAAATTATTTCAATCGGTAGCTCGCCATATACGGTAGCTGGCTCCCCTGTTGCTGTGCGTAGCTTCCAAGTTGTCGTTCAATTCGTTCCGGTGTTCTGGCAAAGGAAGGTCCGAGAATTGTCCTAGTCGCACCTGTATCTAGCAGCATGGTGCAAGGCTCGTTATTGATGAGACCGTCTACGAAAACACCTCTGTTCTGTCGTTGCAGGATAGCGACATATGCGTTGTTAACCAGGGCTTGCTGGACACAGGCCGACGATTGCCCCTTCTCGTCGACCTTCTTTAGTTTTCCTCATCGAGTCGTGTTTCGAATGTTGGACATTTGCTCGCACATGTCCAATTTTGCACAATTCCAGCATCTTATCTGTCTTTCTCAGGAACACTTCCTTAATCACTTTCCTTATGGCGCTTCCAAATTAGCGGCTCCTGTGAGGTCTTCCTCAATCATTCGGACTTTACTCTGGCTTTTGCAAGATTGTTTCGCTGCCTCGAATTCCAAAGCGCGTGCCAGTGCGTCTACGAGATGTGTTGGACGGGCTAGTGTCAACGCTTGTCTGGTTTCTTGGTCTTGGAGTCCATCCAGGAATGCTTGAACCGCTAGTCGCTCCATTACATTTTCTGGTGTGGCTGGATATGCGAGACGAACCAAGCGTGCAATGTCAGTTTCGAATTCTTGTAAGGATTCGCCCGATTTTTGGCAGCGATTTTTCAGCTGGGAGTGGTATACGTGTTCCAAATGGGCGTGGCCATATCGTAATTCTAGATGTTTAATCAGCTGATCATAGTCCTCCTGTTCTTGGGCGGTGAGGTTTGTAGAATATTTGTCGCTTCTCCACGTAATGCAAGTGTCAGTGCTCAGCTCTTTCCCCTGCATTCCATCCGTTTGCTTTGGCCGCTGCTTCAAACTGCCGGCGGTAATTTGCCCATGGAGTTTTTCCGTCGAACTGAGGCGGCTTCATGGAAAGCTTCCCTATTTCTGAAATGACCTTGACATCTTTTATACCCTCTTGAACTTTATCCACGTTCAAACTCAAGTCCAGCATTGCATTTTCGTTAACCATCTCTGTGGAGGACGCACTATTAATTTGTTTTTCCAGCTTACTGATCGTTTCCTTTATTTTGTCCATTTCTGTTTCAATTCCGCTACCTTCAAGTCCGCAAGGCGCACTTTTCTTGAACACATTTTGTCTTTGACGAGGTATCAGTCTGTTTCACACGAAAAAGTTTATCAGTTTGTTAAAAATTCACTTCGCGAATTCTTTTCCACGGGCCACCAGTCTATTGTCTGTTTCACGCGAAGAGTGTATCAGTTTATATTCCCACGCACAATTGTCCACTTCGCGAAAACCGGGCCACTGTCTATTTTCTGTTTCACGCGAACAGTGTATCAGTTTATATTCCCACGCACAATTGTCCACTTCGCGAAAACCGGGCCGCTGTCTATTTTGGGCGTACAAAAAGGTCTATCAATTTATTTTTCTGACTATCCACTCCACGATCACTTGTTTATTTTCAAAATCTCACTTCCGACACCAATTGTAACGTAAATAAACTTAACTTGGTTTATACTAATTTATTTCACACTTATTCTACAACTTAATTTATATTACTACGCCACTGTATAGCTCGATTGTATGGGCTCGTTCAGACTGTTTGTGCCATCTTGAGGTTTGCCTATTTATCTCCGATACAGCATTCTCGATGTTTCGAATTCTTCCAGTTGGCGTCCCGCATGTTCCAATTGCTTCCAATATTGACCGTTGTTTTTCGCGGCAGAACGACTGGACTGTTCTCGAACATCTCCGGGGATGATCTCATCGCTGTCGACGGCAACACGCGAGGCGACAGGTCCGGCCTAGGTTCGTTACAATATATATATATATATATATATATATATATTTATATATATATATATATATATATATTTAAAAAATTATTTCATGACAACTTTATCTTATACTATGCATTTTTAGTTGTTTTTATCAATAAATAAATGTTTGTTTATTCGTTGTTTTACTGATTCAGTTCATTACTCTTAGTTTGATACCAGTCATAAAAGATATCTAATATATATCAATATTTTTATGTAGTAACAATTTCCATAGATATCACAATATTTACAATTTTGACTTTTAATAAATCAATACAGAATTTTTTATATCACAACATCCCTCACACTTGATCGAGCCTGTCGACAATAGCTTGAAACATCATATTTGTGAGTATTTTTATTTATTGAAACCAGAATCCAAAAAAAAATTGTATTCCAATAATAATAAGTGGAAAATATATCAATTATGTATATGAACTTCATTTGAAATGGGACTTCCCAATGTACAATAATTCATGGATATGCAAGAAGGCAAAACAAAGGAACAAATAAAATCACAAAAGTCTGAAGTCATCCATGAATGAATGATGTTTTCATGAATGTGCACACATTTATAATAGGTAGGTATATCTGCTGCAGACTCTGACTCTGATACTTGATTTTCGAATCCGTAAGATCATCTCGCTTGATTGCAGCTAACTATAAATCTCTTCTCCTCCTCGATAAGTCATTTTTACTAGTCAAAAACTTATGATTGCCGTGACAAGCCCCACAGTCAACTATAATGCGAGTAACAAGAGTTTTTCTTCAGTCGGAGAACGAATTACAATCCAAAATTAAATAAACTACTCAAATTCACACAGAAAATCATAAAATAAACACTATGGTCGCTTATGACGAATTACAATGTGTGCCAACAGCCGCTTTCGTTTCGACAGGAAATAAAACAAATCCTTTGTTATTCAATGTTTAAGGGGGCACCAAGGAAAATATTGTTTTCGATGTAGTACTACTGATTTCAATCCTCACTAAAACGGTTTCATATAGTACATATAGAAAAAATATTCAAATATTGGTAGAGGTGTAATTTAACATCTTGTGACAAATACTATATGTCTATCATACGGATTTTATTTCAAATGGAATGATTCAACACATTGAAATAAGAAAAAAAAATCTTACATCCACAAACCGTTTTTAACTATATCTTTTTTCTACTTTAAAAAAAGTTTGCCAAACTTGAAATCTCATTAACACAAGAAAAAAAGGTAAAAAGTCAAAATTATTCCTCTAATTTTACATTTTCGAGGTGGGACTTTTTACGGAACTGATTTTGATGAAATCGTTCAGTCATCACAATAACCCCATAAATAGAAGAGGAGAGCCCAAACCCTCAAGACGTGAACGGCGTTCACGGCACTAAGGCACTATATCACCCTCTCACGAAATGTAATATTCAAGAACCGAGGTTTCCAGTGCAGACTTGATATCTGGGCGTCCCGCGGGAAACACAAATATGCAATATTGCCAACATAAATTGATTCTAGATACGATCCCCGGTCTCCTCATTTAACACGTTTTCAAAATATGGGGTGCCAACTTATTATTTACTACCTCGAATTCAATACACCGATATTGCCCCGGCTCCACCATGAATATTATAGCTGGTCGACGTGTTCCCCCGAATCCATCCTGAAATAGCTATTTGAAATGGGTTTATCGTAATTTAAAGGCATATCCAGATTGACTTTTTCCATGGATTTCAATTCAATTTCATGTATTGTTTCTTACAAAAAGTATGTATGACAAAAAGATTGGTGGTGTGCAGTATTCCCTGTGAAAAGGAAAAAAGAAAAGGAAGAAAAGTATACATCATACAGGGTGTAGCTTCACGGTGTAGGTTCACACCGTGGAATAATAGCACTATGTTGAACATATCAGTAAGGCACAAAAACATAAAATAAAAAATAAATAATGAAAAATATTTTTAAAGACAAGCTTTCATTCAAATGCACTAAAAAGTTGAATATAATTGCTTTGGATGTGTGACGTAGGTTATTCTGTGAGTTATAGATTCAAAAACTTTTTTATTCGAACTGAAATCTTTGCGCGACAAGCTTTTGAATCTATAACTCACGGAATAACCTACGTCACCCACCCAAAGTAATTATTTCTAACATTTCAGTGCATCTGAATAAAAGCTTGTCTTTAAAAAGCTTTAATCTAAGTACGCATGGATTAAGATTTTTGTTGAAACATTGTTATAATGAGACCTTTTTTCTGTGAGTTCGGAGCTATCTAGTCCTTCAATGAGGAGACCATATGAAGATTAACTTTCGCCATCTTAGTGTTGCATCTTCAATTTATGAATTTGAACTAAAAATCAATAATCTAACTAAACTAAATTCATAATTTCCGACCACAAAAACCTCGACATACCAATTTTGAATCGAATCGGCCCATAATTACAAAACTCATGCGCCATCTTGAATTCATAATCTCTGACCCCGAAAACCCCCAATCACCAATTTTGAATCGAATCAGACCGTAATCACAAAACTTGTCCGTCATCTTGAAGCCACCATTTCGAATTTTCAAATTTTGACATGAAATTCCCAATCTCTTTCCCCAAAAACCCCCACATACCAATTTTGAATCGAATCGTACCATAATCACAAAATTCGTCCGCCATCTTGGAGCCGCCATTTTATTTTTTTCTCCAACATTAATTTTGTAAATGCATTTTCACCGGAATTATCAACACCCGCCAAATTTCAGCTCGATCGAATGACGGAAAGGGCTCCAAAAATTGATTACAAATTTGATCGAAGAAGTTAAATAAGAGCTTGTAAAAAGAGTCAGCCTTATCAACATCCAGCATTGCTTTTATCTATTTATTGATTATAAAAGATTGTAGTCTCATTATTTCGATGGTGAATTGACAAATAATTTCGGCCTCGGTCGGAGTCATGTTGATGAGAGCATCTTTCGGTGAGGTCATATCTTCTAGATAAAGACAGTCAGGTTTTAGAGAGTTTAAAATAGAACAGGTGAAAAATAAATGTTCTAATGACTGAGGTAATTGTAGGTTAAAAGCGAACACAATTCAGTTGAATGGTGCGAAAGTCGTAGTTGTGCAATTGTCGTAATTGTATGTATGGACCATTTGAAGGTCAGGTAGTTTGATGTGAATTAGGCGCTGTTGTTATAATACCTCTGAAGAGGGGATATCTGGAAGTGTTGTACTTGTTCAGTCTGATTCAAAGCAGAATTGTTTGTATTTATCTAAGAGATTTTGCATGTTTCTTTTGAGTAGCCGTGGATCTAGAGCTGATTATATATATATATATATATATATATATAATATATATATATATATATATATATATATATATATATATATATATATATATATATATATATATATATATATATATATATATATATATATATATATATATATATATATCTACGCAGTTGATTGGGTCAAAAAAACGTACGTAGTTGACTCATCCAGTTGTACCTAACGGCACGACATGGAATTGAAAATAGGCCACGGATACATTTTATCGGAAATCTTTCATTGCCTCTTAGTAGAATTTTTATAAGCAAGGTTAGTGAAGGTTTGAAGACCGTTGATGATAGGTGGATTAATTATTCCTGTTTCAAGCGAGATACAGAAATCTGGTGTGTTCAGGGAAAGCCTAAGCAGCCGTTTGAAAAAACCAACCTGGGCCCTCTCGGATAACTTTTCTGTTACCATATTTAGGTGGATGATTCGTTTTTATTTAATTCACTTCTATTGTGAAAGTTTATTAACATGCTCCAATAAGCGGAACTGTTGAAAAGTTGAAAAAATTTTTTTTTGTTGCATTGGAAATTCTATATAGAAGATAATTTACACATATATCAATGCTCAGCATTATATTAAATATTTGGGTTTTAGTTTCACTTCATCCAATAATTCATATACGTAGATCAGTGAGAGGAATAGAGATGAGTATTTTATAAAAGTCAAATTGCAAATTAAAAAAAAACCATAAAAAAACTCTAAAAAGTAAAAAAATTATATGTATTGGACCTTTGAGTTTAATATAAGTGATATTTTGATCTGAGCGTCATCACGTCGGGCGACCTAATTTGTAATTTTTAGTTGTATTCAGTCATTATTCTATTTACTTGGCTGTCTTCCGACGCCATGACGCTTGGATCAAAATATTTACTACTTATATTAAACTTAATTGCCAATACATATAATTTTTTTACTTTTTAGAGGTTTTTGTTTTGTTTCGAGGGTTTTTTAATTTCCAATTTTAGTTTTACTTCATGCTTTTTAAACTCATATTACTCTTATAGAAATTTCTGTTGACCCGACATACGTTGTCCTGTCCAAATTTCTATATTCCCTGAAAGTTTTTTCCCAAAAACTCCCGATTTCTTTTTTCCTAGATTTTTTTTGTGTTATTCCATCAAGGCTATGCCTTTGACTCTGATCGCATCCCGTTATTTCGTTTTTCCTTCATTCCATTTTTCCGTTATATCGTTTCCGAGTTATCCCGTACTCCCATTTTCCAGTTATCCCGTTATCCTGTTTTTTTAAATCCTGGTATCCCGTTTTCCCGTTATCCCGTTATCCCGTTATCCCGTTATACCGTTTCTGATTTTCCGGTTATCCCGTTATATCTTTCTCCCGTCATCCAGTTCTCCAGTTATCCCATTATGCCGTTATTTCGTGAGTACGTTATTTCGTTATTCCGTTATTCCGTTATTTCGTTATTCCGTTATTCCGTTATTCTGTTATTCTGTATTTCCGTTATTCCGTTATTCTGTTATTCCGTTGTTACATTATCCCGCTTCCCAGTTATGCCGTTATTCCGTTCTCCCGTTTTTGTATTTTCCCGTTCTCACAGACATTGATTTTCATTATATATTCCTGAAAACGTTTCCAAGACAGAGAAATTTCCAATTACTTTTCTAAAAATCCTTTCTCTTCCTAAAAACCTCATTCGGAGTGTAACGAACATTCATAAAACAGTCAAATCGGTTCAGCAGTTGCTTTTATAAATTGAAAAAAAATGTTACCCTGCTTGGTAGACGACAGTAAATACGCTGAGCTATTTTCTCGATTGGTGATAAATGACTGGATAGTATTTTTATCAACCAAATTCCTTATATACCCGGGCTATTACGAACATTGTTTTTTTTTGCTCAATCGCTCCAGCCGTTTTTACGTGTTGCGCTTACAAAGAATCGAGATTCATTTTAATTATATAGACTAGTAAACACGCTACGACACGATCATTCATTCACTTTATCCCATTTGATCACCTCCCACGTTCGTAGTCCGTACTATACCTCGCCGTGCCTTATAACTAATAATATAGTTGAGCACCGTATCATATCAAATCGTGTTTATTCATTCACTCAATTCCTTATTCACTTCACACATCGATGTACTAATTCGCCACAGACGGTACTACGTCGTATACAAAAATTTCAAATCGTTTAAACGAGTGAAAGTAGCTTAGAATCCCTCACCAATTTCCTCATTTCTCTTTCCTGCTCCATCATCAGACCCTGATCACCATATATCTATTACCTTTTCATTGATACCATTCCAATGAACCCAAACATGATACATCTGTTGTAAGTTGGTGAGAAGTTAGGTACCCTGCAGTTTCCAGGTGATGCTGCACCATGTTCTTGCAATATCATTAAAGTATCAGGATACCAAATTTCGAATCGATCAGATTGCTCACATCCCTTCTTCATCAACTAGAAAAGAGCTGATGATCTTCAAACCGCTTGAATCATAGATAAGAACACTCTCAATCAAGTCACCTTTCAAACAAAAACAAAACTAAATCAGAATCGGTTCTTAAATTTGGGAGCTACGATGCCACAGACAGATAAACAGATACACATGTTAAACTTGTAACACTTCTCTTTTTGCGTCCGGGATTAGAAATTTTCAAACGAAGATATTTGTTATAGTCAGTATTTTCGATAAACTCAGAATTGCTTTGAAACATTTCAGAAATGATGTCGACATCATAGTACCGTGTTTTTTTTTCTAAACCTTTTTCATGAAATAGTTTATAAGAATGAGATTCCAACCAAAAGGGACGGTTGTAAGATAAATTTTGCTATTGAATACCTGAATAGCATGAGAATATGGGCTATATGTCACTAATAAATGGATATACGAGAGTACGAAATAAATTACTGATAAATTTTTTTTGAAAAATCAAATCATAAAAAGAAATGATACCCCCAATAATCATACATTTATGTATTTCGGACCATTTTTCCATCGCACCTTACCTAGAAATTATAAAAACCACTTTACCTAAAAAACAAAGAAAATCACTTCAATGAAAAAAAAAAAAACGAACTACAAAATGAAACCTGACCAAATGTTAACTAACTTGTTGCACTCTCGCTAACAGTTTATAGTTCATCAAACAATAAACATGTTTTTTCTTTGGTACCTATAAATTTTCGTTGTTTGGTTACCGCTGGATTACTCGAAAGTCATGTGTTAGACAACCTTGACTCTCATAGTTTTGATCTCCAGACTGCTCGGGCTTTTTGCTTATTTCTCAAGTCAACTATAGTTCGATTTTGGGTACGGCCTCCTAAATACGAATCCGAAGTCATCCACGCATTTATGTTTCTGTAATCAAAATACCCCACACACCCGAAAACACATGTTTCTACTGGTGTAGATTGACTTTTATTTTTACGATGTTGCCAGCCTGACTTCAAACATAGCATCGTTTTTTTTTACCATCATTTCGACATGATTAGAATTGTCATTTGCCTACTTATTCAGAGACAAATGAGAATGAAGTAATGATCTGGCAGCCTTCCGACAGTTGAAACAAAATTTATAATGAAAAAAATTTAATTGCGGTACCGAAAATGTTTGTATTTTATATTTTACATAATGTTATTTTCTGAGAAAAATTGCGGACCATTGTATGCATTTGGAAATGCTGCTAGGCGATCTTGAAGCTGTTTTGATTTGTGTAGGGTATTTATTTCAACCAGGCTGAATCTCTGGAAGAACTGTTACTCTATTTGAGAAAAACAATGGTTGATTATCTCCTCATTTCTTCTATTTTTCCAGACAGGAAATCAAAGAGAAATAGTTAAGTAGTTAGTAAGGAAAAACTTCGCTTGGCATTTTACTATTTCGATATGGTTATTAGGATATTTCAATAATCGTTCGGTCGATGGATCCCGTTTACTTTTAGTGCAAATTGAAAAAACTGAGTGTGTAACAAACAATACAGTACAAAATATTTTTTGATAATTAGGGTTTATTAAGTGCTTCAAAGTATGCCGACTTCATCTACCAATTTACATATAACGAGGTTCGTTTGTTTTCATTAGTAAATAATTTACGTTTTTGCAGAGACACAATTTGCATACGTATCGTCGAGACGCTTACAGCGAATGTTTCTCAGACTTTTCTTTTACATTTTTCGATTAATCAATCAGAATTCCTCATATCTGAAGGTATATCTTGTATCTGGCAATTGCCAGTGTTTTCTCATGGCTCCGAGTAGCGGGACTGTGGTTTCCAAAATTTGGTCAGATCTGACAAAAATAGCTATTTTTAGGGCACGTGAGTAAAGCGTAGCATTAAATCACGAACCTGAATGGTGAGCGCCCGAGCAGCGAAGCTGCGAGGGCCTCAACCAGGTGAGTGATTGAATGCGCTTTACTCACGTGTTTTAAATCTGATTTTTTTCCATTTTTGCAGGAATTAAAAAAATTATTTTGCAATTGTTTCATAAATAACTATTGTGTCATTGACATTGACATTTAATTTGGAAACCAGCCTACTCGATACGAATACTTCGACGCAGTTGCTGTGCTGTGAGCAATGTGTATGATGGTTATTTATTGGTAACCTAGGTAACCTAATCACTTGTGAGTAAAATATGTTTCATCACTAGTGATTAAAAGTACAACTTTTCTCACTGATTTGAGTTGAAATTTGTCATATTTTAGTCACGAAAATGAAAAAAAAAACTTTATTTCAAGATTTTTTTCATTTTAAATTACTGTCTTTCTCTGGAGTGCAAAATAGCTGAAACCCTATGTAGACACAGATGTACGAAGGTCCTCGCAGAAATTCACAAATAGATATTCTGAAATAACAAAAAAATACAGAAAAAGTATCAACAAACAGAAATTGAATCAATCGGAAAGACTGGATTACTGACGGATTGATGAAATCACTGAAAACTAAAAATAATCTACATAAAATGAAATATATTCATTCTACAAAAATTATATTGAGAAACATTAGAGAAATCTCTGGAAATCACTCAAAATAATTGAACCAAAAACCAAATCCTTCATCAGTTTTGCTGACGATACTGTACCCTTACCGTGATAAAACTGAAACAACCTTGAAGCTACCGCTGAAAATAAAAGTATTTCTAACCGCTTTCTTAGTTGCAAAAGGTACAAAAACTATTTTTTTTAAAATTGATTATGAGGAGTTTACTATTGAAAGGATCTAATATAACGGGAAATGATCCAATTTTTTTTTCAGATTTGACCAGGAATGATTCCTGAGAAATATGACCGTATTGTCGACAAAATTATTAATTTATCCATCAGTGGGAGAGTCTAATATCGAATTGATATAAATCAAAAATAGACTGGGCCCCAGTACCGTTCCTTGAGAAACTCCAGAATGAACACTTCAATTTTTGCTCAGTTCATCGTTAAAAAGGATTTCCTAGAAATGATCTATATCGATAAAAATAACCTTGCCTTAAATGATAAAACAGATATAAAACAATTAAGCAAAACATATTTCAACATCCTTCAGAACAAAAAACCCTTGATTGTTTTTGCTCAATCTACACTAACAACAACGAAGCACCAATAAAACGAACACACCTATAAAAACGAACATACCAAAATAGAACATCAAATTCACATCTACTGTCAAATGTCACTCCAAGAAAGACAATTTGTTTCATCGATCGATTAAGAAACCAGATATATCCATCTCAAGAATATCCACCTAACTTACAATGAAAAAGAAGCAGAAAAATGTTCCCAGAATTAAATGGGAAAAAGAACCCAACAACCGTTAACCCTTTGAATTTGTTTTGGCAGGTAAGAGACTATTGTCAATGTCAATCACATGTGGCTTTACCATTTATATTGGAAAATGTGGCGTAAATAGGGACAACGAGTATATCTGAGATGTCTAAAAACCCTGGTGCTTGCACTCATACCTGTAAAAGTTTGGGATCAATTTGGCGACACTTGGCCTACTTGATAAAAGTGATTATTAGCGTTTCAGATGGCGCCAATTTCGTTTCAGTTTCAATTCAGGTAAACTGTAACAACAGACCACATATGGTATATTTATTTCCTCAGCTTTCTTTTTGAGGCGAACTGTTCGCGGAATCTAATTTCAGCTTTGCTATTGGTTGAAAAGAAACATCTGTCAAACTTCACCAATAGCATAGCTAGAGTTAGACGCCTCCGAACAATGCACAAAGAAAGCACCGTGTTGTTGTTTTTCGTATTTTGTACCATTTGAATTTGAGGTTAGCTGAATTTTGACAAACGGAGAATTGGAAATGAAATTGTCATTAAATTGCAGAAAAAATGAAATTCAATGCATACAATATAATGAACTATGAAAATAGGATTATAAGTCAATTCGTCAAAATTTTTACTTGCTTTTGGTACTGAATACAGGTGAATATTCGAATCTGCGGCTTTATACCTACTGTCCACATAAAATACAAATGTGGCCCATTTTACAAAAAGTATCCTTACACACTACAGAACCTGAAAATAAACAATTCCTCAAGCTCTAATGAACTGACGAACCAGTGATTTTTTAAAGAACAAATTCAGGAATGAGCTAAGCAAGATGTTGAATCAAAGAGAAGGAAAACGCATAGACACCGACAAAACAACAAACATAATTTCAAATGGGATACTGCAGATGTAAGAAATTAAGTTTTGTCATTAAGCGAGGATATAAACAAATATTTTTGGACGGCGCCATCTACCACATACCACCACAGAGAGAAGCTCTGTTGGAGTAACAGGTGGTGTCCCCTCGAAAATCTAAACAATATCGAATCAGTTCAAGCACCAGGGTTTTCAGACTTCTTGAGTATATCGATGAAACTTTCACAGATGCTTTAAAACATATTAAAATCATATCAGCTATCGAAAATTTGGCGGGAAAGCACTTTTTTTTTTTTTCATCAAAATATCATAGGACAAAAGACATTTTTAGAATATATTCCTATGATGACATAGATAACCACTGACGAAGGTTTTTTCGATATTCAATCCCTTAAGGGTTGAAGAGGGGGTAAGGAGGGGGATGAAAGTACGGTTAGTTTTGAAGTTAGAGTAATGAAAATTGGTATTTGGGCTCTTCTTCTCAAATGAAGAAACGTTTGATTCGAGGATCTTGAAAATTCAACCCGAAAGGAGGTAAAATGGGGTTAGTTTTTAGGTTAGGGTAATGAAAAATGGTATTTGGGATCTTTGTTACAAATAAATAATTACATGTTTCAGTGTTTTTGGAAATTCAACCCCTGAAGGAGTTGAAATTTTGTATGAGGGTTCCGATAGTTTTCAAGTTGGGGTCCTGAAAATGGGTATTTGAGGTCTTTGTTGCAAAGAATAAATGTTCCAGTGTTTTCACATTCTCAACCCATGAAGGGATGAAATAGGGTTGATTTTTTATGGGGTTTCCGTTAGTTTTTAAGTTAATGTTATGAAAATTGGTGTTTTGGCTCTCCGTTACAAATGATTAAATTAAACATGAAAAGGGGTTAGTGAATTTGTGAAAGTCGTCACAAAGCATTACTTTCACTGTCAAATCAATTATGTAATTCAAACGAGATAACGAGCCAACGAATAACGGGATAGCGCGATAACGAATTAACGGAAAACGACTTTGAAATTGGAATTAAAAATTTTCTTGTTGTAAGCCGGACGTTCCGACTCTATAGTTGGGATCATAAAATTCCGAATTGTGAGTCGGAATCATAAAATTTCGAGTTGTAAGTGGAAATTCCGAATTGAAGTCGGAAAATGAAAAAAAAAAATTGCGGCCCTTCGAAGCTTTCGTACATTTCTTGTTGTTGACAATTTATGTTTTATTTATGCCACCCGTTTTGATTCGGTTCTGTTGCGAAATGAATACAGTAATGGTTGACGAAGAAACTACGAAACATAAATTCCGCATAATTATGATCTACACCAAGATTGTCAGTGATAATGGCGCGGTATTAAATTAGGGGCTGCGGAGGTGAAGAAACGAAATGCGGGCGGTATTTGGCGGGGTGTCTTAATATTTAGCTAGGTCCTTAAGAAAGGGTGGTTCAGTGGTCCCCAGGGTGGAGTTACACTAATTAATGAGAAGGGTTGCAGGTTGCCGAATACACGGGGAAATATTTGCAGGTCGGATTAGCGAAACATCCCAGCCAAGGAAGGAGACGTTTGCAGTTATGCGTCTCATTAGGAAAAGCTATTCTCCCCGTTTCTCCAAACGATAGTCATGTGTCTGGACGATTATATGAACATGGAACATTGGAAATGTGCATTCTGCCATATTCATTCACTTTCAGAGATCTGCATCCAGAAGGGAAAACTTTCGAGTTATCAAAGTTCGAAAGTGAATATTTTGTCAGAAATATGTGAGACTAAACTTCGGTAATACAGTTTTAAAATATCGAAATTTCATCCAGTATGAAAATATAGCTTTGAGACCAAGTCAACATACAAAGTGATCATACATTTCCTGTATGTAAGGGGATTTCAATAACGAGAATGAAATTTTAAATCGGTTCACAGTTGCAGAACTCCCCAATGAATGAAATCATAAAACACAGTTGACGATAACATGTTGAAATATCAGTAAGAAATGTGTTTTTTCGAATTATTTCTTCTCAAGAGTCTATCACTAGAGATCGGAAAATTGAAAGGAGCGCGTTGTTGCCACTTAGAACCATAATAATCTTCGTTTCTTCAAACACATACAAAATAAATTGATGATTTCAATTCTGAATGAAATGTTAAACAAACTAATGAATCAATGATGAAGAAAACACCTGAACGTCGTCAGTTTTTCGAAAAATACTAAATGCAATCAGCATCAATCAATATTCAAATGAACGATGAAATATACAATTTTTCATATCAAAATTGAAAACATGTTGGGAAACAAAGAAAATCTAGTTTCAATTCATTGAAATGTTGAAAAAAAAGTACACCAAAGAAGAATATTCACAAGAAAATAGGTATATTGAGAATAAAATCTGAAATAAAAACTGTAACTCAGAACAAAATTTGTTTTTGAATTCCAAATCAATTTTGTTTTCATAATTCACTCACAAATCATCATATTCTTCATATTTTTCATCATTTTTATCGTATTTCAAGGTTATTCGCCGAATTTCCAGCCATAATTTTATAAATAATTAGAATCTTCTTTTTGTGAGAGCTTTGGGAATGCGATACCCAAATTATTATCTTCAATACAGAAAAAAACCTGTGAATTATGTGTGTTTTCTGAATGCTAATACATTAAATGTTAACAATGACTAGTAACTATATACACTGATTGCTGTAGTGAATTTTGTAGACACCTAAAATATAAATCATTGTCAAAGACGATTATTTTCAGAAAAAGTATCTCACCCATGATGGACACTTGAACTTCTACTATCACAAAGTGGTGAGTATTTTATTTGATGGGACTGTATTTAACCACAACTACGAACTATGAGAATACAGAATAATGAAATTATGATTTAAAAAAACTCAAAAAAACACACTTATATAGCAATGAATACTAAAAACTTGAAAATAATAAGAACAAAGTCATTGACCAAAAAATTTTCTCCTATGTAAAAAAGCGTGGAGTGCTCTTTACTTACTTTTCATGATATTAAGATATCAGTACCCGACGCTTTTTTTACATAAGAAAAATTTTTTTGGTCAATGACTTTATTCTTATTATTTTTAAATGTTCAGTCCTTATTGCTATATAATCGTGTTTTTAGGTATTTTGAACTATAATTTGATTTTTCAGTTTTCAGTCCATAGAGTAGAGTAGAGTAATTTATTTGACCACTTTATATACAAAATACATTTATGGCAAGGCATATATACTATAGGTATTATGTCAAACACTTAAAATGTGCAACAACGTCTCAAGAT
>JAFIRS010006242.1:0-40741 GCA_018342105.1 Gonioctena quinquepunctata | reverse complement strand
AATAAAGAAAGTTGTTTTCTCGTCTAATTTCATTTCATTTTTCCATGCGTCTCAAGTACCCTTTCCAAGCATTCAGAAGTATCGTTTCCAAGTTTTACTCACTGCTTTCATTTAACAGCATAACAGGTTCATACTCATCAGAATAGCCATCGACACCGTCTCCGAAAAAATCCTGCATCGCAGAGGGTGGTCCAGGCATTGGCGGAATACACGTCTCACAGGACTTAGACCACATTGAATTTCGATGCAGAACAAAATGTCCCAAGAGATCACATAAGAAAATGGGGTAGAAAACGAATATAATGACACAAAGCCCAAAAATAGCTCACCTTCCAGAATTGAGGAAAAAATGGCGGGAGTAACCGATGACTGGAGAGGTGCGCTCGTAGTGACATGTGCCCAAGTGACCCGACTCCTGCTGACAGGGTTGGCTTCCCTTGACACTGCGACCAGCTGGGGTCTATTGTATCACTCTGTCGTCAGTGGTTCCTCATTCAAACAGGTTTGTGCCTCTAATCAGGTTCAGAAGCCTGTTAATAAGGTTCTTCGGATTCATGCCTGTTTCCGGGCTGATCTCTCCGAAGGTTCTGTGTCGCCTACTACTTAGGGCGTCACAGTCGAAGATAATATGAGAGGCTGTTTCCTCCTCTTCATCACATAGCCTACACTCCACGGTTTCCCTGCGTACTCCCATGGTGTTTAGGTGTTTTCTTAGGCCGCAGTGTCCACTCAACAGACCTATTATTATACGAGCCTTCATTCTGTTCAGGTTCAGAAGGTCAGCCGTCAGGGTCCGGTTTGGATGCCCCACCATGACTTTGCTGTGTATTTGCCCGACAGTTTGATCCCAATGTTGTTGGTGTCTTCTTTTTATCCACTCGTCAATCAGGGTCCTGCATCGGTTTTTGCTTATCCCATGTGCAGGTTCTGGCCCTGTGAATAGCGTTTCAGATGCTTGTCTAGCTAGTTGGTCCGCTTTGACGTTGCCTTCAATGCCTCTATGACCTGGCACCCACATCAAGGTGACCTTGTTGTGTTTTGCCAGCTCGATGAGGTTCTGGAGGCAGTCCCAGACCAGTTTGGACTTGATCTGTATAGAGTTGAGTGCTTTGATAGCACTTTGACAGTCAGATAGAATGTATATGTGTTTTTTCCTATAACCACTTTCTAGATTCTTCTGAATGCATACCATGATAGCATGTGTTTCAGCTTGGAATATCGTGAAGCATTTGCCAAGTGGTATAATGTAATCCCTTCTTGGCCCTACCACATGTATTCCTGCTCCCGTTTCTCCAACTGTCTTTGAACCGTCTGTATACCAGACTATGTCCGCAGTTGATTGTGATTCTATACTCGGGGCCCATCCAGTTTCATCAATTCGTGTTTTGAATGGTTTTTCGAATGAGAATAGGGGTTCCATGTAGTCTGAAATCATTTCGAGTTCTTCGATGTTGATGACATGAGTGATTCTGGTGTCCAGTTGTTCGAATTCTCCAGTTTTTTCTGTGTGCACTCATCCTGGCCTCTCCAATGACATGTAAGTCAAGGGGTTCGAGGTTCAGGATGATTTCCATTGCAGCTGTTAGAGTGCTATTCATTGCACCCGTGATACAGAGACAGGCAAGCCTCTAGATTTTCCCAAGGTTAGTTTTTGCCTGTCTTTGATTTGTTTTTGGCCACCATAAGAGTGAGCCATAAGTTATTCTTGGTCTCATTACCGCTGTGTAAAGCCAGTGCATGGCTTTCGGTTTAAGCCCCCAGGTTTTTCCAAAAGCTCTCCTGCACATCATGGAGGTTATCTTGCTTTTATTGGTTACATGTTGAAGATGCGGGTTCCAGGTTAGTTCCTTGTCAAGAATCAGCCCTAGATATTTCACCTGCTTTACTACTTGTAATGTTTCACCGAAAAGTCTGGGAGGTATGATATCTTCCATGTTTCTTCTCCCGGTGGAGGGAATTGGTGTTGTTTTGTTTGGATTTGCTCTTGGGCTCTCTCTGTTACACCATTCCTCTACTGTCCTCAGTTCATTTTGCATTAGCTCTGATGTTGTTCGAGTATTCTTTCCCTTGATGAGGATGATCAAGTCACCTGCATACCCTTGAGAGTAATACCCTTGGTTATTCAGGCATGCTTAAGTATTCAAAAATCAAGAGTGAATACGAAGTTCTCAGTGATCAAAATGACGCCTCAGCCGCATGAAAAAATGCTTGAAAATTGGGCACAAAAGTTGTCTTATTTTCTACACTCCAATGAGTTTTTACTATTCGATATACATGTGAATGATTTAAATTTGGTTTGGAGTTTTGCGCGTGTTTGAAGCAACAAAAAATTACCCGAGGCGAATGAAGAAAAATATTTAAAGAAGGTGTGAAACACCGTTTTGACTGGTGAAAAATTGCTCACCAGACATTCGGAAAGAGATGCAGAAAAGTACGTGAGGAACAATGTGTATGAGTAATCAAAATGACGTTCCAGAAGAATGAGAAAAGAAGTTCCGCATATATATATATATATAGAGATAGGTATGTTGAATTTTGAATTTCCTTTTCTTCAGGGTATCACAACGATGACTTCACCTAGTGATGAAGATTTCAACAGAAGTTCGATGATGCATGCTTATTTATTCTAGAGTTGGGCTAGGTTGGGTCAGGTGAAGCTAGATTGGTACAGGTTGGGTCGGCGTTGGTGGGTGTTGCTCTATATTCCACGGTGTTACCCTTTGTTACCCTGTGTTTCACGGTATTACCCTGTGTTACCTTGTGTTTCAAGGTGTTACCCTGTGTACACCTGTGAACCCCTGTTTACCCCTGTGTACCCCTGTGTACCGCTGTATACCATTGTGTACCCCTGTATACCCTCTGTAGACGCTTTATCATATTTTTTTATTATTTCGTGAAGTGTTCTATTCACAACTCAGTACTCATACTTCTTCATCGTCTTTTCTCCTCCAAAGTTTTGTATTATACAGTGATATATGAAGCGAAAAAATTCGTTTTCAATTTTTGCATGCAAACGCCCTAAATGATGTTCACAAGTTTTGTATGCTCTCTCCCCTCTCTCCGGAACATTTGTCCCACTTCAACCTAACCAATGGGATAACGGCTTGGAATTATTCTTGGAATTTATTATTTACAGAGTAAAACAATAATATATTTTAGTGCCTCGTTAAAACTTGATCTAATAATGCCTTGGCACAAACCTTTTTCTGTATTTGGTTCATTACTGTACCTATCGAGTAACAGCTTCAAACTACAACCAAATTGAAGTTTTAATATTTTGCTCTTGGAAAAATATCAGTGCCACAATATATTATACTTTTTTAGTAGTAGTTGTAATGAATAATGATAGAGTGACTGATTCTTACTGTCTTTTTGTGTTTCGTAGATTGAATATAAAATTTCAATGACATTCATTACCCTACCCGAGAGCCTGTAAAATCTTTTTTTTTTAGTCAATCAGATTTTACAGGTATATTCACAATGTTATTGAAACCAATACTAATCTCACATTGAGAATCTTATATCATATAATAATTTCACATCACCGACGTTATGGAATGTGTCCGATTTTTTCCAGTGGCAGGCATTTATCCATATTAGAAACAGCTGAGAATTGTATTCCTACTTCTGCGCGGCTTCCATTCAACTGAATCCTCGAGTTTTAGTCACGAAAACTCCATATAAGCTATAAAAATCCAGAAATGTCAGATATATAGCTCCGAAAACAACTCAGGGCGCTTCACGCGGCGCTCCATTTGTTCACGGACAATATTCCACCGACACGTCAGATGACTGACACATGAATTTATCAATCCAGCAGGTCCAATTCAGGTGAATTTTCAAGTTCCAGTCTTTAGAGTTCAGTATTCAAGAAATTAGGAACGATGTTTTATATTATACCGGCACTGAGAAATTGCAGCGTAGTGTTAGTTCAACGACCACGGAGCCTTATTCATACTGAAAGCAGCTGGGAAATATATTTTTATTCTTACGAGCTTCCGTTGTAACAAAATTTTTGGGTGTCACTCTTGAACATTTGATTTTATTAAAACGAATACAAAACTGGTAGCCGTGCTCTACAGAGCCTCATTTCACGAAAAAAAAATTAAGACTGATAAGATTTCCACCACTTGTTGGGTGACTGTGAATTGCACTTTTCGATTAGGTAGTTGGCATTGATCCTAATTTTGAAAACTCATTCTCAAAGAACCCTACACCAAATTCATGGAAAAATGGCTCCTAGCCAATTTCTAAATTTCTTTGGGATATTGTACAAGTCACTAGATGTTAAAATTAGTTTTTATATCTAGTTTCGGAGATACGAATTTTTTAAAATCATAAAAATAGCTGTTTTACTTAAACACAAAAGTATTGGTCTTTAGATGATTAGTAACTGGATAATAGCATTGCTGGTCGAAGGGAAGTCAAATTACATGTCAGTCCGTCGGTCGTTACGACAAAAGAAGCCGACTATTATAAAGGTTGGGTCAAAAATAGCGACAATTTATTATATTTCGCCAATCGTTACCATTGGTCCGATTAGTGAGACTAAGAATTTTTCATCAAGAATTCCTTTATTGGGAGTCTTTTCTCATAACAAAAATATTTTTTTTCAGAGTTTTAACTTTCTTTCGAAACACTCATGGTTTTAAAAATATTTGTTTTTTTATAGTTCATGTTTTTAACATTAGTCACTTGAAACCTTCTTTTTTGAGACAATAAATCCGCTTTGAAGCCGAAACTACTTGGGAAAGACTTATAGTGATTGCTTAATATGATCAGCTACAAAAGCTACAATCATATTTTATACGGAAAGTGTTTACCAATATAAGTTGAAATTAGCTTTGTACCTAATATATATGTTTGTTTATTACTCCTGAATGGACCTGTCAATTTGAATCATCTTTTTCAGTTATACTTGAAAATGAATTACCCTACAATCGTGTGAGTTTCATTTGTTTTCTATATCTGGTTTTTGAAATATAAATATTGGAAATTGATATTCTATGAAACATATTATCCAATCTTATTCTTGGATGAAATAAATATGATCTTGCGGCGCAAAATGATTGCGCGGCTAAAAACCGCATGACCATGAACTGTGTGACTGTCAATGGCGTGGCTATTGACACGTTGGTATGCAGTTTTCCACCTGCTTTACGAAAATTCGGTGTCCAGATCCATATCAGTCGAACTCTACGCTGTGTGACGATTCCACGAATTTCTCTAAATACTGATTATGAACCCTACCAACGTGTCGGAAGCCACGCCGTTAATAGTCACACGATCTATGTTCATGCGATTTCCAACGGCGCAATTGTTTTGCGCCGCAAGATCATATTTATTCCACCAAGAAATAAGATTAGATAATATTTTCTATAAAATATCAATTTTTGATATTTATATTTGAAAACCAGACATATGAAATTGATTAAACTCAGGGTAATACTGAAAAATATGATTAGAATTCCCATTCAAGAATAATTAACGAACATATATATTAGGTGCAAAACCTATTCCAACTTATATTTGTAAACAGCATCCGTATAAAAAGTGAACGAAGTTTTTTGTAGTTAATCATATTGAGCAATTACCATAAGTCTTTCTCAAGTAGTTTTGGCGTCAAAGTGAATTCATTAACTCAGAAGGGCTGAATTAAATGATTAATGTTAAAAACATGAAATATAAAAAACAACCCTTTTTTACAACAATTAGTGTTTTGTAAGAAAGTCAAAACCTCCAAAGAAAATAGTTAATAGGGCCGACGCATATAGAAATTCACATTTTTTATACAGGGTGGACCAAAAAAGTCAATGTCTCCCATTCGGATAATTTTCAAAGAGCTAATGTGAATCGATGTACTAGAGCCATTGAGGCACTTCTAACACGATTTTTTAAAAATGAATTCGAACTCCAGCATACCGAGTGAGGTATCAAATTGAAGGAGAGCACCCATAGAATGTGAATTCGTCATTTTCTATCCCCTCCACTGTATCGTAGAACAATGAATCGCCATGCGAAATCTCTGAATTATATGGAATATCAAAACCAATACTCACTTTGTATCGGCCGCATCAAGTAGCATCCAAATCCATAAAAAAACAAAGAAATGTCGAAATTCAGGCTCGAACCTGGGACCGTCAGATCTTCATTCTGATAAGAGGCGAAATTTCAGTGTCAATGGATTCGTCTCAACGTCAAGAATCATAATTAGGTAATTTCCGATGTCAAGAGGGCGATACTAGCTAACTTTGTCAACATTGGAGGCACAGCTAGCTTCATGCGGGTACTCTAACAAGACAACTCTCACTGGAGAACGTGAATATGGAAAGTCTACATGCTCATCATGCTCGGTTTGTCGAAAAACAGAGAAATATCGAAACCCAGGCCCCAACCAGATACCACCAGATCTTCAATCTAATGAGGTGGGAGAATTTCAGTGTCAATGAATTCTTCTCAACGTCAAGAACCATAATTGAGTATTTTCCGATTTCAAAAGGGCACTAATAGCTAACATCGTTATTATTGGGAGCACAGCTTCGTGCTTTGTATCTCTTTTTTCAAGCTGAATAAAATCCTGATATATATTAACGAATTTCATGTGGTCAGTTTTCAATAATCAGGCTACAGTTTGGGACACATGATTATCAGGAAGTACAGAAACCTGATTATCCATATCTCAGCAGAAAGACAATAAAAATGATCGGAAATAAATATCCAGTATTAGAATTACTGCAGTATTGCATTCTTGCATATTCACGAAGTATGTTTATCCATAACAACTGCGTCAGTAGAGAACTCTGGGTCAATGTCCTGATAATGAGGTCAAACTCAGCAGAAAAAATAACAAATACCGGAAATTGATATCCATCATTAGAATTATTGCAGAATTGCATTCTCGCATATTCATGAAGTGTGTCTATTCGTAAATGTTTTGTCAGCGTGAACTCTGGAAACAATGTTCTGATAATGGGGTCAAACTCAGCAGAAAGTCAATGTCTCCGATTCGGCTAATTTTCAACGAGCTAATGTGAATCGATGTCGAAATTCGGGGGCTTGAACCCGGGCTCCCCAAATCTTCACTCCAATAAGATGGGGATTCTGCTGTCAATGGACTGGTCTCAACTCCAAGAATCATAATTGGGTATTTTCCGATGTCAAAAGGGCACAAGTAGGTAATTTCGTTATTATTGGGAGCACAGCTTCGTGGGGGTAAAGTCTACATGAATATTATGCTCGTTCCATCAGAAAACAAAGGAATGTCGAAACCCAGTCTCGAACCCGGGACCGCCAGATCACTCCAGTTTCGATAATTTTGGTGTCAGTGGTGTCAAGATGCATTATTGAGAATTTGCCGATGTCAAAAGGACTCAGGAAGCTAACGTCGTTATGGAGTGAGCTACAGCAGAGTGTGGGTATTTAACAAGACAACTTCAACTGGATAACGTGAAAATGAAAAGTCTGAGTATGTAGCTTGCATAAAACCAGAATTTGAACAGGAAAATTTGAAATTACGAGTTCAACTGAGCTTTTTCGATAAATAAATATTTGAGGTCCAGTACAGGGAGTACAGAGAAAATTGAAATTACCGAGAACAGTGGAATATTCTTGGGGTAATTTGAAACACTTTTAGAAATATATCTCCGGCTTATAAATGTTATCCTGCATGCTGAGATCTGTGTTACTGACTCCATCAGTTGTCGGCTATTATCTGAAGTATTCATTCCCTCACGTTTGTTTCACAGCGTTCCCAGATTGGGTTTGGAGTTTTGTATTTGCGAACGTATTCAAAACTATGTTTTCTTTGAATTTAGGGATTTTCACTCTGCCATCATCACGCCATCGTCTCTGCCACTCAACCTCACATCATATCAGTTTGTTCTGAGCATAGGTTGAGTATTTGTATTGTTTGTTTCATTCGTTTTTCTGTGCTCACATCTATGTTCTCATATTATTATCAATCAATTTCATTAATGCTCGAAAAGTTTGAGTTTTAACAGTGTTGCCAGATTGTATCTGAAAATCTTGTATTTTCAAAATAATCACGTTTCATCGTTAGCCTTCAGTCTTCCGTTCGACCAATTTATTCTCAGGAACACTTAAGTACTTGTCCTGCATGTTTAATTCATTCTTGTTCCAATTGTTGAAGTTGGAGTGACTAGTCGTCTTGGTTTGAATTTTGAGTTTTTTTTTTAATTTCTGAGTATTTCCATAATGGAAAAATATTTGATAGTGAAATATATAGTTAAACAGGTACGTAAATTCAATCCTACGGGTGGAACTTTGGAGTTGGAGCACAAGCCGATACCTAAAGATAAAGATTCAGGTTATGGCTGAAAAAAATTATTATGGATTTTGTTAACAACGTGTGTGAGGGTGCTGAACCATCAGACCAAATTTGATTCACTTTTTGTTCGGAAGAATTCAATCGTGGTGAAGGCTAGTTACAATTCAAACCTGCTCCTTAAGTAATTACTGATGAAATTTGGGGGATGATATCATTAGTTCATCAATCCAATTCGTCAGGTCTTGTCACTGAGACATTTTGTCTAGGTGCTACCACCGTGAAATTACCCCAGGGTACAGGTAAACACTCGAAATATATTACCTTCGATTCTGAATGTATCAAACGCAAAGATATAGTTGTAATGAAGAACGAAGATCATTTATGCTTAGCTTGGGCTCTAGTAGTTGCTAAGGCCTACGCCGATAACACCCCCGATTCAAGAAAACTTCGCGATTCCATGTAGGCGCGAACAGGCCGTACTTCAGAACTGCTGGGAAAGAGTGGTGTGGAAATACCTATTGAGGGTGGTGGTATATCTAAACTCGAAAAAATTCAGGACAACCTGACGGAATTAACCATCACAGTATATAAATACGGTGATAACGGGCGTGACGTGTTATTCAAAAGGGTTGGAAGCCCTAAAAAAGTGAAGTTGCCACACCATGAAAATCACTTTAATGTGATAATTTTGCTGACAGCCGCGTTTTGCTGCAAATATTTCTGCGACGGTTGTTACGTCCCTTATGATCATAAGGAAAGGCACAAGAGGTGTGTGAAAACGTGTCCGGCATGTGAACAAACACCCCCGTGTCCTGCTGACGATAAAATGGTGTACAGTTCATGTAATAGGTCTTTTCGAGGGCAAGAATGTTTTAATAAACATATAGCTGCCAAGTTTTGTGATCAGATAAGGTGCTGTGAGAGATGTTCCGGAACAATCCCCAAAAATAGGCAACATTCTTGTGGCGAAATATTCTGTAGAGTGTGTAAATCGCCCCACAATTGTTTCATGGTTGTTGATACGGGAATATTTCTCATCTTCTATGATTTGGAAAGTACTCTAGAACAAGAGACAGCTGACGGATCCCTACTTCATAAACCTCAGTAATTTTTTCAGGAAAATTTCAAAACCTCAGTAATTTTCGCAGAAAAATTTCACAAACCTCAATGCTTCCATGAGATAATCAATCCATGAAAATATGAAATTCTATAATACTCTAATCCAGAAAAATCGAAATCCTAAATACTCAAGTTGGGAAAAGAGAAATCCTAACAGGGATGACAATGCCATTTGGTCGGAATTCTACCGCCAGGATGGTTACTCCCTACAGATATAGTCTCAAGCCGTCAACTGCACAGCTCAAAAAAAAAATAATGGCTCTTCTTCTGAGTTCTGAGAGGTTTCTGATCCTGACTCATCTGAGTCATCATCTGAATCAAGAAAATATTTTGAATCTTTCACATGCCAGTTACCTAGGTCAGCACCATTCTGCTTTTTTAATTGATAAACTGAAGGAGATATTCTTTATCCACAATACCAGGAATGAATTTAGGCGCAAGTTCAGCCGAAAACATGCATTTTCAGCTTTAGACAATACATAGGTCTTTTTTAGCACTCTATCACCAACTTAATATTTGGTATCACGTTACCGGAGATTATATTCTTTAGTATTTCTGTCACAAGCTTCACGAATTCGCTCTCTGACTTCTGTGAAAATTTCTGGTAATTCTTGAAATTCATCAATTTTCGATTTTTTTTTTCATTTATAGTGACTTTATTTCTCAAATTCTCTACTATTTGCCTATAATAATCACCTGAAAAAGTCTATTTCTACCAAAAGTCAAACATTCTGATGAATATTCCATAACGTCACTTTTTGAAGTGCTTATTGCCTGTGCAATCCTAAAAATGGATTGATCCCAAGTTTTATGATTTTATTTAATGACCTTACGGCCGTTACTATAACTTTGTTCTGCCTTTCAGTAGCATCAATTTGAGGATCATATCTGGCTGTATATTGAATTCTCTTAACCTAATACTGTGATTTGAAAGACATTAATTCCTTACTTGTGAAAACTGACCCATTGTCACAAGCAAAAATTTGAGGTACTCCAAAAAATAGAAAAACTTGATTTACTATGATTTGTATAATGGCTTTAGACGTGGCTTCGACTAGTGGATTTTAAGCACAATAACCATACCAACCAGTCGCTTGATTTGTGTGGTTGTCCTAGGTTTATCATATTTTAAAATTGCAGATATTTAATAATCATCTATTCTGGGACCCATTTTATCAACCACATAGCCAGGAAAATGGACTGGATTGTATTAACCGCACATGTGTCATCCTGCTGCCGCAACCCGAAGGATAAATCTAAGACAATTACTTTGACCTGAAATTTGTTAAGAAAGTATACACCCAGTATCAGTGTGTGCTTTGGAAATGGAATAATCAACACTTTCAGCTTGTCAGTTTGTACTTGCAGAGAAATTACGGTACACTATCCACTGTAGTTACTTGTAGAACATCATAATTTTTCAACAGAAAAAGTACATTCGAACCCAATATAAAAAAACAACTTCCAGAATAGACCAAACATAAAATTTCATCATAAAAAATTTGAACTCTCAGATAGGAACCATTGTCATTTGATTTTCTTTCAAAAATAGGATTTAGAGAAGGTACGTTCAAACAACTTCAATCTTTTATGCTATTGAGTGAATCAGAAGGTAATTTCAGAGGTAATTTTGTCGGTAATTTGGGAGGTGATTTAGTGAATACTCTTGAAGGTAATTGACTGGAATCTGATTTATGAAAATTCTCTACTCCTCCTAGCCACTTCTGCCATTCCTCAGAATTAACTGTGTCGACCATTGATTCACCTTTCCGCTTGCGCCTGTATCTGTCAAACTTGTGGTCGTAGCGTTCAGACTTGCTGTACCACTGTTTGCGTTTTTTGGATAACATCTGTAACATACTACCTTTGTGATACCTCTATTTCCACAACCATAGCAAAATAAGGTTTTCTGAGAACGACAATTCCTGTGAGAATAACCTTCTCCTAAACAGTTACAACAACGTGTGGAATTTACCACTCATACCTCTTTGTTCGGACTAGAATTTCTTTTAAAAAAGGAATTCTGAGATTCGTAAGAAGCTATGCAACTTAAATCCGATTCTAATAACCCTGATCTCCTTGTTGGAGGTGGCTTATATCTTTCAGACCATACAAGAAACTCTCATAATTTTTTACACAAATTATTCAACTCTGAAACAGTACTTATATCATGTTGAGATGAGTGTGAAATGAAATAAGGTGATTAATTTCTTTTTCATTGGGTTTTTCTTTCAACCCATTAAATAGACCTTCTATGGAAGAAATGTATATCGTAACTCTTTTAGATGAACCCTGAGTTCTGTTGTTATTCTATTTTCTCAAGTCTTCATCATAATGATATGGCAAGCAATCAACTTTGAGCTTTCGAACTTATTCGTCCCAATTCCTGAACCTTTTTTCATTACTGTTATACCAGGTCCATGCTTGATCTTTGAACAAATCACCAGCAGAGAAAAAAATTATCGTCTGTCGATACATTTCGTGCAAAACTGAAAGCATCAACTTTTTCCGGAAAAGATACTCATGATTCCCTACGAGGATCACCACTGAAATGAATATTCTATTTATATGAAAGAACTGGTTTTGGAAAATTGAAATGAGGTGGCTGTTAATTTGAGCTAGTAGAAGTGAACGTTTGAGCAGATGACGATCCCGGTATTTAGCAGCTAAATCTCCCTCAAGCTCTATCATTTCTACATGTAAGAGCTTTTTGGCTTCCACGTCAATGTCATCTTCTGCCACTCATTCATGAATTCCACCAGAAATATGACAAGGTCTAGAATTAAGTCGCTAAAATTCATTCAAATTGTGACTAAAGGAGTCAATTTTTGCTTTCTTTGATTTGAGCTACATCTTCATCATGTGTATAACAACTATCAAAATCCTCAAATATGTACAGGGGTTCCGTTAGATGAAGAGAGTATTTTTCCAAAAAAGACGTTGGAACATCGTCTGGACCAGGTCCTTTATTAGGTAGAGTATTGAGTTTTTTCATGATGTCGTTCTAGTTGATGCAATAATTTGTGATATTTGAGAGTGTATTATTTGGCATTTCTACTTGAGCATTGAGCTGAGGGATGATCACCAAGGAAAAATACTTAGAAAATGCATTGCAAATGTCTTGCTCATCAACAATTGATTCGTTATTGTATTTCATGCTATCAGGAGTTTCTTTCGATTTTCTTTTGATTTTGATGAATTGCCAAATGTGTTTCGAGTTACTCACGATATTTTCTTCAACTGTGCGTAGATAGTTTTTGTAACCTACGTTGATGAGGTGTTTCGATCGTCCTCTCAATAGTTTGAAAGTTGAATAGTCAAGATAATTCTGTAACTTTTTCCAACGTTTGTGATATTCAATTTTTTCCCTAATCACTTTCATAGTGGATATAGAAAACCAGGTAGGATATGATTTACATAGTTTGGCGTTTTTGGGGCGAATTTACGTATCAAATCATAAATAATAGAGTAAATCCTTTCAACTGCGTTTTCGGTATCCAAATTCGTTTCTCATTCCAATCGATGTCACTGAGGGTGCGGTTGATTGAAACAACGTTAGCATTATTTAAATTATAATTGTGGTTATTATCGTTTCTTCTGCAAATTGGCTGGGCGCAGTTAATGTTAAATTCGATTGTGGTGTGGTTTGGGTCTTCGGGCACCAGAGGAAATGTACATATATTGATATTTCTTATATTGCAATTGTTATCGGAAATTAAGTCTAAGGTGTTACCTGATACGTTCGAAAAGCTGTTATATTGGTTTAGACCCGTTAATAATACGGAGTCAATGAATAAACTAGAACGTTGCTTGTTGAAATCCTCAGGTTTGCAGAAATCATTCATTGGATCTGGCACCTACTGTATATCTGGCAAGTTGAAATCTCCGCATAGAATAAACATATCATCAGGGCTATTCAACACTATGTCATTCAGTTCAGAACAAAACATATTCAGTGCAGTGACGTCTCCTGGAGGAATGTAGACACAGCCAATATGGCACTTTAGGGCACTATCATTTGGAATTATGGTTACCCACATATCTTCTGCCTCACACTTCCATGAGGTCTCTGAAAAACTTCTAATATTTTTGTTAACAGCAATGACGACACCTCCACCGGTTACTTCACTGCAAGAAGTGTTTTTTTGGTCACGACGATAGACGTTGAAGATATCAGGAAAAAGTTCAGAATTGAATACAGATTGCTTTAGCCACGTCTCTGTTGAACAGTTTACGTCGTTTTCACAGTTCAAAATATTCCTGTACAATAAAGATGTTCTCGTGTTGAGTCCACGCACATTCTGGTACAGGATGGAAATATCCATGCAATAATTTATTTATATTATTATCTTAGATTGCTATCAGAATTAATAGGCAGGGTTCATTTCATTCTTTCTATGTCGTTGTCACTCAGGAGCTTCAATCAAGTTCAAGATGTCTCAGATGATTAAGTTCCATTTTTTTGAATTCAGATAGAATTCTACTCAAGAAATATTTTAAGCAAAAATTATTACTAAAAGTCCTTCCAACCACCAATAATGTTAAAAAATACCATATATGAAAATATCAAGGTCTATAAGTTTGAACTTCCGAATTGATCACCAATTGGTTGCCCAAAGATTGACTGTCCGCAGTTGTACAGTATGTGTGATACTGTTTCTGATTCCCTACCGAATTATATGCATCTTAGGTCGCCATTGAACAGTCTCATTTCACTGGCACATGTCCAGTCATAAGCGTTGTAATGATTTTTCAGTTGTCCTCTATTCAGAATCAGCCGATCTGCTGTTTTTTTCTGGCACGGGCCTTTGATATACTCTTTCCCGTGAGTAGAACTGGCTTCTCTTCTAACAGACGTCAGAACGCAGGTTTGATCCATTCTCAAACCTTCGACCTGAATAGCCAGTCACAACTCACGCAATACCAGACACCTGCCAGATGCCTCTATGACGTCACCTCCAAGGACCGACTCGACCACACTACCCACCCATCGATCCTACCAGGGTAGTCCACCAGCTCCCACAGAAAATCTGAACCAACACGTTACCTCTCCTGCGCACCGCTGCCAGATGCCTCTAAGGAGTGAGAATCCGCCCGGGACCTCCGAGTCATCGACGCCGCTAAATTGAAAAAAGTTATTCTTCTGAGATTCGAACTCATGATCTTCGGCTTGTAAGCCGTGCGTTCTTACCACTGAGCTATCGAACCATTTGAAAATTCTTCACAGCATTATAGTGAAAAAAAAACATGATCGTCTGTCATTGGAAAAAAAGATGGCCGCCTGTCATTGGAAAAAAAACTTTCACTCTGATAAGATGCGGAATCTCAGTGTCAATGGATTCGTCTCGACGTTAAGAATCATAATTGGGTATTTTCCGATGTCAAAAGGGCACTAGTAGCCAACTTCGTTATTATTGGGAGAACAGCTTCGTGGGGGGTACTCTAACAAGACAACTTTTACTGGAGAACGTGAATATGAAAAGTCTACATGATCATCATGATCGATTCATAAAAAAACAAAGAAATGTCGAAACCCAGTTTCGAACTCGGGACCGCCAGATCTTCACTCTGGTTTCGATAATTTTGGTGCCAATGGATTGGTCTCGAGGTCAAGATGCATAATTGGGTATTTGCTGATGCAAAAAGGACTCAGGAAGCTAACTTCGTTATGGAGTGAGCTACAGCAGAGTGTGGGTACTTTAACAGGACAGCTTCAACTGGATGAAGTGAAAATGAAATGTCTGAGTATGTAGCATGCATGAAACCGGGAATTGAACCGGAAACCTTGAAATTACGAGAATATGTTTCTTCCAACTGAGCTATTCCGATTAATGAACGCAATGAAGGGAGTACAGGCAAAATTGAAATTACTGAGAACAGTGAAATATTCTTGGAGTAATCAGAACAACTATTGAAAATATATCTCCAGCTTATAAATGTAATCCTGCATGCCGAGATCTGTGTTACTGACTCTATCAGCTGTCGGCTATTATCTTACGTATTCATTCTCCTCACGTTTGTTCCACAGAGTTGCCAGGATGGGTTTGAAGTTTTGTATTTGCGAACGTATTCAAGGCTATGTTTTCCTTAGATTTGAGGATTCTTACTGTGCTATCATCACGTTATCGTCGCCGTCATTCAATCTCTCATCATATCAGTTTATTCTTAGCATAAGTTAGGTATTTGTATTGTTTGTTTCATTTTGTTTCATTCGTTTTTCAGTGCTCTCATATATGTTCTCATATGATTATCAATCAATTTCATTTATACGCGAAAAGTTTGAGTTTTAACAGTGTTGCCAGATTGTATTTGAAAGTCTTGTATTTTCAAATGAATCACGTGTTACTGTTAGCCTTCAGTCTTCCGTCCGACCAATTCATCCATCCATTTTTGTTCCAGTTGTTGGAGCGATAAGTCGTCTTCTGTTGAATTTTGAGTTTTTTTGAAAATTTTTGAGTATTTTGATATTTGTGAAATATTTGATAGTGAAAGATAGAGTTAAACAGGTACACAAATTCAATCGTATGGGTAGAACTTCATATTTCAAACCCAAGCCGATGCCTGAAGATAGAGATTCAGTGTTATGGGTGAGAAATAGTATCAAGTGTGTGAGGGTGCTGATCCATCAGACCAAATTGGATTCACTTTTTGTTCGGAAAAATTCAATCGTGGTGAGGGCTGGTTACAATTCAAACCTGCTGAAGTAACTACTGATGAAATTTTGGGCATGATATCATCAGTTTATCAATCCAATTCGCTAGGTCTGGAAACTGAGACATTCCGTCTACGTGCTACCTCCTTGAAATCACCCCAGGCTACAGGCAAACACCCGAAATATAACACCTTCGATTCTGAATGTATCAAACGCAAAGGTATAGTTGTAATGAATAACAAAGATCATTTATGCTCAGCTAGGGCTCTAGTAGTTGCTGAAGCCTACGCCGATAACACCACCGATTTAATAAAACTTCGCGATTCCATGTGGGCGCAAACAGGCCGTACTTCAGAACTGCTGGAGAAGAGTGGTGTGAAAATACCCATTAAGGATGGTGGTATATCTGGACTTGAAGAATTTCAGGACCCCCTGACAGAATATACCATCACAGTATACAAATGAGAGGCGTGACGTATCATTCGAAGGGGTTGGGGGCCCCAAAAATATAAAGTTGCTACACCAAGAAAATCACTTTAATGTGATAATTCTGCTGACAGCCGCGTTTTGCTGCAAATATTCCTGTGACAGTTGTCACGTCCCTTATGATAATAAGAAAAGGCACAGGAGGAGTGTAAAAACGTGTCCGGCATGTCAACAAACACTCCGCTGTCCTGCTGACGATAAATTGATGTGCAGTTTTTGTAATAGGTCTTTCCATGGGCAATAATGTTCCAATAAACATTTAGCTTCCAAGCTCTGTGATCAGATAAGTTGTTGTGAGAAATGTTTCAAAACAATCCCCAAAAATAGGCAACATACTTGTGACGAAATATTCTGTAGAGTGTGTAAATCGCTTAAAGCATCGCCCCACAATTGTTTTATGGTTGTTGATACGGGTAAATCTTCAATGTCGAGAATACTTTTCATTTTCTATGATTTGAGAAGTACTCGAAAACAACAGACAGCTGACGGATCCCTACTTCATAAATCCAATTTATGTGTGTTTCGCCAACTTTGCGAAAATTGCACAGGTACTGGCATAAAAGTATGGCGTTAGACAGCAGGTTGAAAAAACTGAACCAGTTAGTATTTCCAAGGAATATGTCATGAATAAACGTGTACAATTTGAGCAAATTATTGTTGTCGGCTATGCGGGTGGTTCATATGATAATCATTCATGTTAAATCACATACTGACAGGTACCAAATTCAAGCCCAAAATAATAACTCAAGGCACAATATTGCTGATGATGTCTTTGGGTAGTGTGATATTCAAAGACTCGCTCAGTTATTTTCCAATGCCTTTAGCTGAATAACCTAAGACATTCGGCTTGGACGGTGTGAAGAAAGGCTACTTTCCATACCTGTTCAATGGGACTGGAAACTGCACTATGTAAGCTCGTTACCTGCTCTTGAATATTACGACCCTGGAGCTATAAAGTATACACCCACTCTAAATGAAGATGAAGATTTCAGAAAATAGCTTATAGATTGGCATAAAGAGCTATCTGAGCATGTATATATTTTTTAATTTCAGAATGAACTTGTAGAATATGGGTTCATTGACGTGTTTATTTCATTGCGAGCATTTTATGAGAAAACTAATGATAAAGAGGGAGGTGTTGATCCGTATATGGAAGCTATCACCCTACCTGGGGCTTGTAGAAAAATATTTAGACGCCATTTTTGGAAACCCCAAACGTACCTGAAAACGGTTTAACATGGCCCGATAATCAGTCAAAAATAGCTATTCAGTGGTTGGGTTGGGAGAAAAGACAAAGGGGCGTCAAAGTACAACATGCTGCCAGGGTTCCGGAAACTTCTACAGGTAATATGAAAGTTGATGGGTTTTGTGAGGAAACACAATATATTTTAGAATTTTTCGGAAGCTATTTCCACGGATGCAAACGCAACAGCTACACCTATGAAGATCCCATAGCAATTATACAATCGCGATATGAGTCAACCGTGACAAAATGGAACGATAACGAGGATAAGGGTCTGAGGTCATAGAAAAATGGAAGTGCTCTTTCCGAAAAGAGCTTTCAGAAAATCTAGGGCTACGTACATTCAGTGAAAACATCCCATTATTACTCTATTGCCTTCGAACCCCCGTAATGCCTCATATGGTGGACAAACTAATGCAAAAAATTATTTTACAGGTGCGAGGAGAATGAAGAAATCAAATATGCAGATGTTTGTAGTTTATATCCATTAGTTAATAAATACGGATAATATCCTGTTGGACATCCGGAAGTTTTCGTTTGGGAATGAATGCAGTAATCTAAATTCATTCGAAACTGATGGCATTATTAAACGTAAAGTCCTTCCGCCCCAGAACTTCTATAATTCCGTACTCCCCATTAAAATGAACGATAAATTAATGTTTGCCCTTTGCCGTTCATGCTGCGAACATATGATGGACAAGTGTACACATATTTGTGAAGAGGATCGAGCTCTCTCTGGCACTTGGGTGATGGATGAAATTTTGATGGCTTTTTCGAAAGGTTATAAAATTTTTGAGATTAATGAGGTTTGGCGGTATCAAGTTACACAATATAATTCCGAAACTAAATCAAGAGGTCTATTTTCAGAATTTATATCAATATTTTTTCAAAATGAAACAGCAAGCCTCAGGTTGTCCCTCTAATTGCGTATAAAAACAGCAGAAAAATGATTATATTCGCGAATATTTTGACAGAGAAGGTGTTGCGCTGTGCGCTAACGAAATAGTCTCCAACCCTGGATGTCGCCAAATCGGTGAAGTGGTGATTACAAGTTTTTGGGAAAAGCTAGAGCAAATGGAAAATCAACAAAAAACCTCCATAGTTACCGATACTGCCGAAATTTTCGATATGTTATCGCGCCCCTTCATAGAACTTACTAATACTTTTCCGGACAACGAAAATACCCTAATTGTTGATTGGTCTTCCGAAGAAGGAAGCTTACAACACTCGGCCAACTGTGAATGCAGTTCTGGCTGCCTATACTACAGCCCAAGCTAGGCTTACATTGAATAGTTACTTGGAAAAATTAGATTCTTGAGTATTGTATCATGACACAGATTCAGTAATTTATATCGCTCGACCAGGTGAATACGATGTACCTCCAGGTAGTTTTCTAGGTGAAATGACTGACGAGTTGGTTGAATACGGGGAGGGTAATTTCATTACTGATTTTTCCTCTGGTGGCCCAAAATTATATGCATATCGCGTACAATCAACGTTAAAAATAAATCACTGGATATAATTGAAATGAAATTATAATACACTCAACCAGGCTTATTTTGAAAAGCTAAGGGACATGGTCATCAGTGATTCACCTGAAGAATACATTACCACAAAAACATAATAAGAAACCACGATCATACAATCGTTACTAAGGAATTCACAAAATTCTCTCGTACCAGCTTCACCAACGGAAACGTGTCGATAATCACGACTCTATACCGTATGGATTCAAAATAAGAGAGTTGTAACCCGTATTATTAACTGTATTATACACCAAAGGGCATAATGTTTCAACTGTATTTTTTCACACAGACACCAAAGAGCACAACGTCTGTTTGAAGACTTCCAGAAAACAACCTTTCCACACATTTCCTTATACACTTACAAATAATTACAAAAAATAATCATAAAAAGATGCCATTATTGAAAAAAGATGTCAACATTGATATCACAAGTCATTTAGAAAATTATTATGGAAAGAGCCATACAAATAAAGAAAAGATATCACCACTTTGTGAAATGATATTGAAAGAGCCGTTTTGAAAAAAAAAATATAAAAACTGTCACAATTTTGTGAAATAATGATGGAAAGAGCCATTGAAAATCATAAAAGATGCCAACAAATGTCAAATAGTTGTTAATTTCTCCTATTTTCCTGGCAGACAAGTGTTTCAACCTCCTCGTGGTGTGTGCTGGGCAAGTAATTGGCCAATAAAACACAATCGTACCCTCATAATTCAGGGCAACTCAAGTTACCCCAGGTTACCCCAGGTTACCCCAGTTTACCCCAGGTTACGCCAGGTTACCACAAGTTACCCCAGGTTCTCCAGGTTACCCCAGGTTACCCTATGTTACCCTGGGTTACCCCAGGTTACCCCAGGTTACCCCAGGTTACTCCAGGTTACCCCAGGTTAACCCATATTGACTATTTAATTATTTTTTTTCTGTAAGAAAACGACAATGAAATTTAAACTTTTATTTGGAAATTCGCTGAACTTGTCGAACTTTATCTTGAAATATTTTATCCGACTTAATTTTTCTGGAATGATATTTGATTGCTATAGTGGTATTTTGATATATATTTTATATATATATATAAATATATATATATATAAATATATATATATATATATATATATATATATATATATATATATATATAATATAATAATATATATAATATATAATAAATAATATATAAAAAAAATTTATATTATAAAAAAAATTATAAATTTTAAATAATATATATGTTATATATTTATTATTATATTTTAAAAATAAATATTATATTATAAAAAAATACCACTATGGCAATCAAATATCATTCCGGAAAAAAAGGGGGGGAATAAAATTTTCCCCAAAGATAGTTCAACAAAATTTTAAATTTCAAAAAATTTAAAATTTCTTGTCTTTTCTTACAAAAAAATAATTAAAAGTCAATATGTTTTGGGAAAGGGGAACCTGGGCCAAAAGGGTAAAGGGGGGGAACCCCAGGGGAACCCCGGGGTCCCTTGGGTAAATGGGGTAACTTGGGGCCGGCCCCCTGGGGGGGGGGCTGGGTTAACCTGGGGAACCCCTTTGGGGGTTTCCCCTTTTGGGGTGTTTTTGGGGTTAAAACCCAGTTTTTTCCACCCCGGCGTCTGCCAAAGGGGAGAAAAACAACTTTACTTTTTTGATTTTCAATTTTCTTTATTTCCAAAGGGGGTTTGTTTTTTTTTTTTAAAAGGCATTTTCTTTGTCATTTCAAATTTTGAACAACCTTTCCCCCTTTTTTTAAAATGTTTTAGGATCCCCAATTTGACATTTTCCCCTTAATAACTTTTTGTTTTTTGTTTTTTTGGTTATAAAGTTTTTGGGGGAAATTGGGGAGTTTTAAAAACGAATTTTTCTTTTTTCTTTTTAAAAAAATTTTGGCGGTTACCCTTTTTATTGTTAATACGGTTAAATAAATGGGTTTAAAATTTTTTGCCCCCCAAACGATAAAGGGGGTCGTGGGGGTTTCGTTTTTTTGGCCTTTGCTTTGAATTTGGGGGATGATGGATTTTTTTATTTTTTTTGGTCCTTTTCCCCAGGAAAACGAGACCATGTCCCAATTTTAAAAACAAACCCGGTTGGGGTGTTTTAAAAATTTCCCCATTTCAATTATCCCCGGTGTTTTTTTTTAAAACGTTGTTGGGATAACCCCTTTTGGGCCCCCAAAGGGAAAAAAAAATCGGTTTTCCCCCTCCCTTCAACAACTCGTCAATCATTCAGGGGCTTTTCCCGGGATTTTTCTTTCTGGTCAAAAATGCAGCTTTCGGTACCTCCAAAAGTTTTTTCAATGTTTTTAAGGGCCCTGGGAAAATGAAAAAGGGGGTACTTCCCCGGTGGCAAAGGGGGAAATTTCCCCGCTTTTCCCGGAGACCGGAACAAAGGGGTAATTTTAAAAGTCACCAGAAGGGGTTCTATGAAGGGCGCAAATTATCAAATTTCCTGGCCCCCTTTTATGGGGGTTTTGTTTTTTTTCCATTTCCCCGTTTCCCCAAAAACCCAAACCCCCTTTCCCCGTTTGGTGACCCCCAGGATTAAAATTTTCCGTTGGCCCCCCAACACTTTTGAAAAAATATTCGCGAAATTTTTTTTTCTGCTGGGAAATTTAAAAAGGGGGGGGCCGGGGTTTGCTGCAAAAAAAAAATATTGATAAAATTTTCGGGGCACCTTTTATTTCGGGGTTGTTGGGGGGCTTAATCCCCAAAACCCCTCTTTCCCCCAAAATTTTAGGGCCCCCGCCCCCGAAAAAACCTTTTTAAACACCAATGTAAAGCCGACCTTTTCACCTTTGGAAGCGGAAAGGGGCTTTAAATTTTTATCTTTTTTTAAGGGGGGGTATAGAGTTCGGAGGGGGGTTTTACGTTTAAAAAGCCATCGGTTAAAAATAATTTTGGGGTTTGTTTCTTAAAAAAATTGGTTAACCCCGGATTTGCCATTTCTAAATTTGGTTTTATGGCTGAGCATCTGCATGTTTTTTTTTTTTCCCCCCCCTTAAAATTTTTTTTGCTTTGTCCCCATGGGGTTTCGAGCGGTAAAAGGGGGTTTTTTTACTGAATGTGGGTTTTTCGGTTTTTAAAAAAAAAACCCTTTTTCGACCTCAACCCCTTTTATCCTAATTTCGTTCCTTTTCCCCTTTTCCCGATTTTTAAAATTGCTGGGGAAGGATTTAAGGGCCTTTTGCCCCCCTAAAACCCAAAAAAATTCAAAGGGGTATTTGTGTTTTCCCAAAAAACCATCATTTCCCCTTTCCCTGTGAAATTTCCCCGGAACCGGGTTGTTTGCTGAGCCCATTTCCTTTTAACCCCCGGGAATAAAATTTTCCCCGTTAGGGGCCCCTGTTAAACCCGGGGGAAAAGGTATTTTGGGGTTTTCCCCCAAAAATGTCGTAAAATATTTTCTCAACCCCCCGGGGGGGAAAATTTTCCTTTTAAGGATCCCCTTTTCCCTTTTGTATCTTTTTTCTCATAAAATCCCCCAAATAAATTAAACCGTCAATGAACCCATATTCTAAAGTTCATTGGGGAAAAAAAGTAAAACTTTTCAATTTTCTTTACCCCAATCTATAATATTTCAAAAATTTTTTTTTTCATTTGGGGGGTTTCTTTTGGCTCAGGTCGTAATTTTAAAAAGGGGCGGTAACGAGCTTACTAGTGCTTTCCCCACCCCCATTAAGGGTTGGAAAAGTGGCCCTTCACCCGTCAAGGCCAATTTTTAAAAGGTTATTCGGCTAAAGGGGGAAAAATCTGAGGGGGGTTTTAATATCCCCCAAAAAAGGGAACATCATCAAAAATATTAGGCCGGTTATTTTTTGGGTTTTAATTTTTCCTGGGGGTATTGTTTAACATGAATTTTTATCATATGAACCACCCAGGCCCGGCCAAATTTTCCCCAAATTTTGGGCCTTTTTTAAAATTTCCCTTTTAAAATTTGGTTCAAACCGGGGCGTCTGGCCATTTTTTTATCCGGGGTTTATTGCTTTTTTTGAAAGTTGGGCCAACATAAATTTTTTGGGGGGCCCTTTCCTTTTTGGTTTTCGGTTTTTTTCAAATCATGAAAAAAAGTATTCTCGACATTGGGCCCACCCACAACCTATAAAAAATTTTGGGGGCGACCAAGCAACCTCTAAAATATTTCCCCCGTAGGTTGCCCTTTAGGGGATTGTTTGGCTTTTCCCCCACAACAATTATCTGAAAGGCGGAATTTTAAATGTTTTTGGGGGCTTTTGGGGAAAAAAAGACCTTTTAAAAAAAACTGCTAATTTTTATCGCCCCGGGAAACGGGTTTTTTTTAAAATCCGGGGAACCGACCCCCCCCTTTCCCTTTTTCCAATCATGGGGACGTGACCTGTCACGGAATTTTGAAAAAAAACGCTTTTTGTCGGGGGAATTTTATCCTTTAAAAGGGTTTTTTTTTGGTTTACCCATTTTTTGGGGCCCCCCCCTTAAAAGGCGCCCCCTCTTTTTGTATTTTTTTAAAATGGTATTTCTGTCAAGGGGCCCTAAATTTTTTTCACCCCAAATATACCACCTCCCAAGGGGTTTTCACCCCCCCGGTTCTGGGGGCCTTTTTTCCCCACAGGCCGGTTTTTTAAATCGGGGTTTATGGGGGGTTTCGGCAATACTAAACCCAACAAAACTAAATGATCTTTGTTATTCATTACAACTATACCTTTGCGTTTGATACATTCAAAATCGAAGGTGTTATATTTCGGGTGTTTGCCTGTAGCCTGGGGTGATTTCAAGGAGGTAGCACCTCGACGGAATGTCCCAGTTTCCAGACCTAGCGAATTGGATTGATAAACTGATGATATCATGCCCAAAATTTCATCAGTAGTTACTCCAGCAGGTTTGAATTGTAACCAGCCCTCACCACGATTGAATTTTTCCGAACAAAAAGTGAATCCAATTTGGTCTGATGGATCAGCACCCTCACACACTTGATACTATTTCTCACCCATAACACTGAATCTCTATCTTCAGGCATCGGCTTGGGTTTGAAATATGAAGTTCTACCCATAAGATTGAATTTGTGTACCTGTTTAACTCTATCTTTCACTATCAAATATTTCACAAATATTAAAATATTCAAAAATTTTCAAAAAAACTCAAAATTCAACAGAAGACGACTTATCGCTCCAACAACTGGAACAAAAATGGATGGATGAATTGGTCGGACGGAAGACTGAAGGCTAACAGTAACACGTGATTCATTTGAAAATACAAGACTTTCAAATACAATCTGGCAACACTGTTAAAACTCAAACTTTTCGCGTATAAATGAAATTGATTGATAATCATATGTTTGAACCAATTCATTTGCGGGGATCATTATGTGTTTATTTTGTATATCGAATGAGTCGCTGGGTGACCTAAATGAGAGTTCCATTTTTGATGTTATGAAAAGTACAGTGAAATGGAAGGAGTATGTGTTTGTTAATCAAAACTTCCAAAGGGATATCAAATATATGTATCTTTTTGTTCATTTGGAAATTGAAGTGATGTTTATGCCAAAACGAAATAATCCGACCTCTATCATTATGAGTTGAATTGGACTATAAATGATGGAATCTTGTCACCAAATGGGAGGGCTGCGTTTTTTTAGTTCAAAATCCTGTTTTGAAATTTGTAATCCATGACACCAATTACTTAATTATTCGAATTTTACGAAAAGTGGATTGGAAATTTTTCGACCCGCGACCTTGGAGTTTGAGCACTATTTGGGGATTAATAGTGCCCAAACTATGTACGCATACCAAAATTCAGGATGATCAGACATATTGGGAGAAGGGAAAACTAACTGAATAATTTCAAAAGGAATGATTGAAATATAGTTTTTGGAAAACTCCTTGTTCCAAAATGCACTCCTACTCTCATAATTTCTATAACCAAAAATATATGCAAAATGATAAAAACAAAATCTGAATGTGTCCTTTTATTGTTTCAGTCGAACAGGTTTCACGATTTCCTTTCTCAGACACCGTGGTTCCTCTGGAATGAAAGAAATAGAAAATATTTATTGGTAATCCTACCAAATACTGCAAGACCTTCGAGAATATCTTGCTTTGGACTTGCTGATCTCAACCGCCCATACTTATTATAAGTTCGTATTCAATATATGACAGAAAATTTCATGATTAAACTGTGTTAATATTTTCAGATAGCAAAACGCGTCTGTCAGCAGAATTATCACATTAAAGTGATTTTCTTGGTGTAGCAACTTTATATTTTTGGGGCCCCCAACCCCTTCGAATGATACGTCACGCCTCTCATTTGTATACTGTGATGGTATATTCTGTCAGGTGGTCCTGAAATTTTTCAAGTCCAAATATACCACCATCCTTAATGGGTATTTTCACACCACTCTTCTCCAGCAGTTCTGAAGTACGGCCTGTTTGCGCCCACATGGAATCGCGAAGTTTTATTAAATCGGTGGTGTTATCGGCGTAGGCTTCAGCAACTACTAGAGCCCTAGCTGAGCATAAATGATCTTTGTTATTCATTACAACTATACCTTTGCGTTTGATACATTCAGAATCGAAGGTGTTATATTTCGGGTGTTTGCCTGTAGCCTGGGGTGATTTCAAGGAGGTAGCACCTAGACGGAATGTCTCAGTTTCCAGACCTAGCGAATTGGATTGATAAACTGTTGATATCATGCCCAAAATTTCATCAGTAGTTACTTCAGCAGGTTTGAATTGTAACCAGCCCTCACCACGATTGAATTTTTCCGAACAAAAAGTGAATCCAATTTGGTCTGATGGATCAGCACCCTCACACACTTGATACTATTTCTCACCCATAACACTGAATCTCTATCTTCAGGCATCGGCTTGGGTTTGAAATATGAAGTTCTACCCATACGATTGAATTTGTGTACCTGTTTAACTCTATCTTTCACTATCAAATATTTCACAAATATTAAAATATTCAAAAATTTTCAAAAAAACTCAAAATTCAACAGAAGACGACTTATCGCTCCAACAACTGGAACAAAAATGGATGGATGAATTGGTCGGACGGAAGACTGAAGGCTAACAGTAACACGTGATTCATTTGAAAATACTTTCAAATACAATCTGGCAACACTGTTAAAACTCAAACTTTTCGCGTATAAATGAAATTGATTGATAATCATATGAGAACATATATGTGAGCACTGAAAAACGAATGAAACAAAATGAAACAAACAATACAAATACCTAACTTATGCTAAGAATAAACTGATATGATGAGAGATTGAATGACGGCGACGATAACGTGATGTAAGAATCCTCAAATCTAAGGAAAACATAGCCTTGAATACGTTCGCAAATACAAAACTTCAAACCCATCCTGGCAACTCTGTGGAACAAACGTGAGGAGAATGAATACGTAAGATAATAGCCGACAGCTGATAGAGTCAGTAACACAGATCTAAGCATGCAGGATTACATTTATAAGCTGGAGATATATTTTCAATAGTTGTTCTGATTACTCCAAGAATATTTCACTGTTCTCAGTAATTTCAATTTTGCCTGTACTCCCTTCATTGCGTTCATTAATCGGAATAGCTCAGTTGGAAGAAACATATTCTCGTAATTTCAAGGTTTCCGGTTCAATTCCCGGTTTCATGCATGCTACATACTCAGATATTTCATTTTCACTTCATCCAGTTGAAGATGTCCTATTAAAGTACCCACACTCTGCTGTAGCTCACTCCATAACGTAGTTAGCTTCCTGAGTCCTTTTTGCATCAGCAAATACCCAATTATGCATCTTGACCTCGAGACCAATCCACTGGCACCAAAATTATCGAAACCAGAGTGAAGATCTGGCGGTCCCGAGTTCGAAACTGGGTTTCGACATTTCTTTGTTTTTTTATGAATCGATCATGATGATCATGTAGACTTTTCATATTCACGTTCTCCAGTAAAAGTTGTCTTGTTAGAGTACCCCCCCACGAAGCTGTTCTCCCAATAATAACGAAGTTGGCTACTAGTGCCCTTTTGACATCGGAAAATACCCAATTATGATTCTTAACGTTGAGACGAATCCATTGACACTGAGATTCCGCATCTTATCAGAGTGAAAGTTTTTTTTCCAATGACAGGCGGCCATGTTTATTTCCAATGACAGACGATCATGTTCTTTTTTCACTATAATGCTGTGAAGAATTTTCAAATGGCTCGATAGCTCAGTGGTAAGAACGCACGGCTTACAAGCCGAAGATCATGAGTTCGAATCTCAGAAGAATAACTTTTTTCAATTTAGCGGCGTCGATGACTCGGAGGTCCCGGGCGGATTTTCACTCCTTAGAGGCATCTGGCAGCGGTGCGCAGGAGAGGTAACGTGTTGGTTCAGATTTTCTGTGGGAGCTGGTGGACTACCCTGGTAGGATCGATGGGTGGGTAGTGTGGTCGAGTCGGTCCTTGGAGGTGACGTCATAGAGTCATCTGGCAGGTGTCTGGTATTGCGTGAGTTGTGGCTGGCTATTCAGGTCGAAGGTTTGAGAATGGATCAAACCTGCGTTCTGACGTCTGTAGGAAGAGAGGCCAGTTCTACTCACGGGAAAGAGTATATCAAAGGCCCGTGCCAGAAAAAAAACAGCAGATCGGCTGATTCTGAATAGAGGACAACTGAAAAATCATTACAACGCTTATGACTGGACATGTGCCAGTGAAATGAGACTGTTCAATGGCGACCTAAGATGCATATAATGCGGTAGGGAATCAGAAACAGTATCACACATACTGTACAACTGCGGACAGTCAATCTTTGGGCAACCAATTGGTGATCAATTCGGAAGTTCAAACTTCATCAGCAAGAATGCAAATAGTCTTCAAGAATGATAAAGTTAGAAAATTATAATGAAGAACACACTTATTTAACAAATGGTTGATACAAAGAAAATGACAAAGGACTAAGGACAAATTATAGATGACAAAATTTGTCCATTTCAGATATTCACAAAACATAACTTCATATTCATAATATCAAATAATATCTAATTCAAGTAAAATCTTCCTATCCAATATTCAATCGAGAATGTTTCCATGTTCAATCCAAAATAGTTGAAGTAAAAACTGATTCGTGCCCTAACATAATTGGGTCCAAACAAAAGTATTTCATTTATCCATTTGTTGCAGTATACGCATACTTGGGATATTTTCTCCGAATAATTCTGCAGCTATCTGAATGTTTCTGTGGGCCTTCCTATGGGATATTTTCTTTCATTGACTTTGGTCGGAGGTCGGAGGTTTTCAACATAGTATTGTTATAAATTACCACTCAAGAGTGTATAACAAAATTTACTGGCTATTCATTATGTACAATTTATGATTTATGTTTGAACCAATTCATTTGCGGGGATCATTATGTGTTTATTTTGTATATCGAATGAGTCGCTGGGTGACCTAAATGAGAGTTCCATATTTGATGTTATGAAAAGTACAGTGAAATGGAAGGAGTATGTGTTTGTTAATCAAAACTTCCAAAGGGATATCAAATATATGTATCTTTTTGTTCATTTGGAAATTGAAGTGATGTTTATGCCAAAACGAAATAATCCGACCTCTATCATTATGAGTTGAATTGGACTATAAATGATGGAATCTTGTCACCAAATGGGAGGCTGCGTTTTTTTAGTTCAAAATCCTGTTTTGAAATTTGTAATCCATGACACCAATTACTTAATTATTCGAATTTTACGAAAAGTGGATTGGAAATTTTTCGACCCGCGACCTTGGAGTTTGAGCACTATTTGGGGATTAATAGTGCCCAAACTATGTACGCATACCAAAATTCAGGATGATCAGACATATTGGGAGAAGGGAAAACTAACTGAATAATTTCAAAAGGAATGATTGAAATATAGTTTTTGGAAAACTCCTTGTTCCAAAATGCACTCCTACTCTCATAATTTCTATAACCAAAAATATATGCAAAATGATAAAAACAAAATCTGAATGTGTCCTTTTATTGTTTCAGTCGAACAGGTTTCACGATTTCCTTTCTCAGACACCGTGGTTCCTCTGGAATGAAAGAAATAGAAAATGTTTATTGGTAATCCTACCAAATACTGCAAGACCTTCGAGAATATCTTGCTTTGGACTTGCTGATCTCAACCGCCCATACTTATTATTAGTTCGTATTCAATATATGACAGAAAATTTCATGATTAAACTGTGTTAATATTTTCAGATAGTTAGAGTCATGTATAGTCTACTGACCGTTGCTATAAAAATGCAATGATAGACACAGCAATAATATTGCATGATGAATGAAAATGGAATAATATATTTTCTACCACAAAAATTGCACACAAAGTTGAATGAGTTCCGATGAGGATCCCGTATTATTGATTTGTGGAATCTAGCATGTCCACGAGTTATATTTGTATTCAATATCTCTATGCAAGAACAGTTCTCTGGAGTAATTCATAATGAACTGTTTTTCACTAATCAAACTAATGGAAATAATCTGAATTTTATGTAACACTTTCCATTTTTCTGGGAATATACTAGTCGAACACTAATCGCAGAATAGTTTTTTTCTCCCATTCAAACATACATTGTTGCACGCTGATAATTCACAACTCTCTCGGTACTTCTCTCAATATATTTCAAAATTCACCAAAGCTTTGTTCACTTTTCGGAAATAACATACACGTAACATGGTATCAATACTGAGATCCCAAAAAAAACAGAAACGAAAAAACTTCTCAAAAAAGCAAAAAGTTTCATTAGCACTCATTCAGCTCAAAAATAATATAATTTACCATTTAGTCTCCAAACAAACGTTTACAATACGACTTATCTGACCCATACCAACCACTCTATTGGACCAGAGCAACATTCATCCCATGATCTTAGTTTTCCAAGTAAATTGAAGAGAAATTGAGGGGTAGGTGGATAATCACAATTCCTTGTGTGTTTTTTTCATTCAATCATACAGTCCACTGCATTATTCAGCCACATACATCTTTTTTGCCAATTTTTCATACCCTCATATATATATATATATATATATATATATATATATATATATATATATATATATATATATATATATATATATATATATATATATATATATATATATATATATATATATATATATATATATATATATAAATGGAAGGAATTTAATGGGCATACAGAAAAGAAAAGAGACGTAATAGCTCCATCAAAACACGAAAAAAGCATCATAAGTTCAACCCTGGAAATGTAGAAATTCTTGCCAAAGGAAAGAACCCAGAAGTAAAAACTTTTCTCGAAATGACAAACATACGCCGATCGTGATGGAGAAAAAACATGAATACATTTGAAAAACAGATATCAAACATACAGACTGTTCAATGGAATATACAGATCATTCCAACAAGAAAAAAAATTAATAACTGGATCAATTGAGGAGCAAACAACGCTTTCTTCACTAGAGATCGTGAAATGGGAAATTTAAAATATCAAATACATGGAGTGTCCTCTGAAATATACAGAACGTCCTAGCGAAAGAAAAATAAAGCGTGAAAAAAAAGACAGACGTCGTTTGAAAAACAGATATCAAATATACAGACTGTTCCATGAAATATACAGATCGTTGCATTAAGAGAAAAAAAATAGATCAATTACAGGGAAAACAACGCACTTTTTACTGGAGATCGTGAAATTTGAAATTCAAATTATCAAATATACAAAGTGTCCTATAAAATATATAGAACGTCCTGTCAAGAGAGAAGATTAAGCGTGAATTGGACAAATGGCCAGACAGATCGACATACGCCGAGTGATGGAGAAAAAACAGGTCGACTAATAGAAAAACCACGGTGATATAATGAGAAAAATTATACTGTACATCTCTTGGTTATAGAAAAAACATGAAGTCGCATAAAAATTAATATCCAATATACATACTTTAATGAAATATACAGATCGTGTCATCAAGAGAAAAATGGAAGAATCAATAAATATATCAATTACAGGGAAAACAACGCAGGTTTTACAGGAGATCGTGTAATTGTGAATTTGAAATAATCAATTTGAAGTGTGTCCTATTGAAAATTTAGAACGTCCTAGGAAGAAAAAAAATAAAGCGTGTGGAAAAATGGCCAGTCAGACGAACAGACAGACATCGATCGTAATATAGAAAAAATTATACTGTATATCTCATTGTTTAAAGAAAAAACATGATCGTCGATTAAAAACATACATCAAATTCACAGATCTTCACATCAAGAGAAAAATGAGATGATCAATGAATAGATCAATTACAGGGAAAATAACGCAGCTTTCACTGGAGATCGTGAATTAAAAAATGTATGATATCAAATATACGAAGTGTATTATAAAATTCACCTAATTTTCCATAAAGAGAAAATAGAGCGTGAATTGGCAAAATGGACAGACAGACGCTGATAGTCATAGAAACAAAGCATGTCGACTGATTCAAAATAACATTGTGATATAATAAGAAAAATGTTACTGAACATCTCATTGGTTACAGGGAAAACAACGCATCTTTTACTGGAGATCGTAGAATTTAAAATTTTAATTATCAAATATACAAAGTGTCCTCTAAAATATATAGAACGTCCAGGCAAAGGAAGAAATGAAGCGTGAATTGGAAAAATGGCCAGACAGACCGACAGACGCCGAGCGTGATGGAGAAAAAACATGTCGACTGATTAAAAAACCACGGTGATATAATAGGGAAAATTATACTGTACATCTCATCGGTTATTGGAAAAACATGAAGTCGCATAAAAAATTTGTATCCAATATACAGACTTTCATTAAATATACAGATCGTGCCATCAAGAGAAAAATGAAAAAAATCAATAAATAGATTAATTACAGGAAAAACAACGCAGCTTCTACAGGAGATCGTGGAATTGTGAATTTGAAATATTAAATATACAGAGTGTCCTATGGAATATATAGAACGTCCTAGAAAGAAAAAAATTAAGTGTGTGGAAAAATGGCCAGTTAGACAGACAGACAAAAATCGATCGTAATAAAGAAAAAATCATACCGAATATCCCATTGTTCATAGAAAAAACATGATCGCCGATTAAAAACATATATCAAATTCACAGATCTTCCCATCAAGAGAAAAATTATATTATTCCCACCCTTCTTCTGTCTATATTTTCACAAAACGGAAGTGCTTATTTGTTCATGATTCGCACAGATCCGAAACATCAGCATTTATGTTTTTTCTACTCAATGGAAAGTGACACATACAAATCGACCATATTTTTTTTCCAATGACCGGCAGCCACGTTTTCTTTTCCACTGACAGGCGGCTATGTTTTTTTTTCTTTCCAATGACAGGTAGCCATGTTGTTTTCTTCCCAATGATAGGCGTTCATGTTTTATTTTTTCCAGTGACAGGTGGCCATGTTTTTTCTTTCCAATGACAACTGAGAAGCTAACCCAACGTAGATCTTCATCCACGTACACGACTCATAGGTTGGGTTAGGTTAGGCGCCAAATTCGAAAGCTCACCCAACGTAGACCCTTTCACGTACACGCTCGATCAGACTTCCTTCGATAGTTTGCCCCCGGACTTTCATAGCACAACTCCTCGTCATATCTTTCATCACGAATTATTTTTTTTCCCTTCAATTCCATATTACTCTGTAGATTTCCATTTTCTGTTTTTTCACATGATGAATCGACCTGTCCATGTTCTTTCAGACTCAGAGTCTGTGTCACAATTTTGCGCACACTGATCACGCGAACTTGTGAAATTGATGTCGAAGATGCTACAGACATGGCCGTCATACATTTTTTCCGTTGTGAAGTGGAGATAGGAAAAATGCTCAGAGGTTATAAAAAAGAACGTGAAAACATTAAAAGCTCAATACTGAGGGTAGAAGTAAACAAAAGTTTACCATAAAATACAGCGACGCCCGTCGATTGTCAGTGGTCTCAAACTTGGCGTTCACCTGCTGCATTGTTCAAAATATCTCAAAAAATATTTACAGAGTTCACGACTGATAATGGGGGAGATCCTACTATTAGCCTCCAAACGACACATATTTCGTCTGCCAGTCTTTTTCTTTGGGGTTGAGGGGAGCTGGGCTCTTTTATTTCGGTAGAAAATGCGGATTTCTTTGATTATAAGTTCACATTCCGAAATTCGGAGATGAGTTAAATGAAATGCACAATTCAAGAAGCTATAACCGTCAGTTCAATATTATTTCCTTGGAAAAGTTCACAAATTCCCAGGTATACTTCAATATTATTAGTTCATGCTTGACAAATCCAACCAACGTTAGTTGTACCACAATAATACATTTTCTCTACACATAATCATGTGAAGTGTGGCAGAGGCACGATGAAATTCAAAAATATACATCAGTTGATTAAGAATGTAGTGTAGGCTAAGAGCTGGCAACAGAGAACCTGGTAATATTTCCAATATCTAGTAAATACCGAGTTGGTTCAAACCCCGCATATCACAGTTTTCTTCCTTTCAGATTTTTTTTTTTTTCGAAATTGATAAATTTAATTTCTCATATCCAAGAGAGAGCAGAGCACCTGGCCGAAAGAGTAACAGAAGTAAATGTTTTCGAAATGTTAACACACAGAGACCATGAGAAAAATAATTCAGTGCCTGGGTAAAAATTGTTCACAAGTATCACATGCCCTCTCATTTATCCTACTTCTACCAAACCAAGAAAGTAACATTACTTTTGGAATCAGGAATTTACAGAGTAAAAAGATTATGTATTTCAGTGCCTCGTTGAATCTCGATCTAATAATGCCTTGGCACATTTTTTTTTGTATTTGGTTCTTTAGCGTACCTATCGAGTAACAGCTTCAAACTACAACCAAATTGAAGTTTAATTTTTTTTTATATTAGAAAAACATCAGTGTCATTATATATTATATTTTTTGATAATTCTGATGTGTAATGATGGAGAGACTGATTCTCACTTTCATTTATATATTATATTCTTTCAATAGTAATTCTAATGTGTAATGATGGAGAGACTGATTCTCACTTTCATTTTGTATTTCGTAAATTGATTATAAAATTTTAGTTTAATTTTTCGTCGGTTTAGATTTTTATTGAGAAGTTTTTTCTAACCTGTATGAATATTATGCGCACAGGTAAACGCATCCCTTGATGATAGCCAGATGGTTTACATGCCCACCAAGTTAGTGAGAAGGGGAGAAATAATTGGAGAACTGGCCTATTTGACATTCTCTTTCCCAACGGACTTTGAGGGAAATTTTTGTTGGACGATTTGCTAAAACCGTGATATGCCTTATTATGGAAAATCCATTCTTCATTCAAGGCTTTTATTAAACTTCAGAGATGTTTGTATGTATGTATATAAGTAGATATGCTATACCATTACTGGGCCACCCTCAAGTGGCCCAGAAATGGTATAGCTCCACACGCTCTCCGGTTACTCCCGCCACATGGCACCGCCACAGGTTTGGGGCACTGAGGTCTGAGACAGTTGGGAACGGGGGGTTCGTTTTGGGGGTTCAGCCATATATAGAAAAAACATGGCTGCCGCTAGGAAAAAAACATGGCCGCCTATAATTGGAAAAAAACATGGCAGGTGTAGGTTAGGAATTTCAAGATGTTTGTTATATGGGGTCTGGGGTGTTTATTGACATCGGTAGACTACCACGGAGGTCTGAGACAGGTTGAAGATAGCTGGAGGTAATATGGGGGCCCAACGATGTATATAGAAAGAATATGGCGGCTGTAGGTTAGGAAATTCAAGATGTCTGCTATGGGGGGTAACGACTGGGTTCTTCAGCGGTATCTGGAGGCTGCCACGTAGGTGTGAGATGTCTCGTGACGTTATGGGGGCCCAACCATATATAGAAAAAATATGGCGGTTGTAGGTTAAGAATTTCAAGATGGCCGTCATGGGGGGTAACGACTGGGTTCTTCAGCGGTATCTGGAGGCTGCCACGTAGGTGTGAGATGTCTCGTGACGTTATGGGGGCCCAACCATATATAGAAAAAATATAGCGGTTGTAGGTTAAGTGTGAAAAAACTTATGTTATGGGGGCTGAGGAGCCTGTAGGATATTCAGCAGCCTCTGGAGGTTGCCACTAAGGTCTGAGACAGCCGCAGTCATAGAGAAGAAAAAAGTATGACGGTTTTAGGTTAAGAATTTCATTATCCGTTATGGGGGGGCCGACTCGACAGGAAAGCGAATTAATATTTTCCATTCCATTCAGTTCTGGACTATGTTCAATGTTTCAAGTCTCTAGCTCATCGGAAAGCTATTCTGAAATTTATTGCTTCTTACTACTATTATTATTATCATTAATACAGACAAAACCAACAGACAGACGGACAAGAAAGCGAATTAATATTACATTGGAGCTCGCAGTCATAGAGAAGAAAAAAGTATGACGGTTTTAGGTTAAGAATTTTATTATCCGTTATGGGGGGCCGACCCGCCTGGAATATTCAACAGTCTCGATTGACTACTACGGAGATCTGAGATATGTGGAAGCCGCATTGGGGACCAATCATCCATAGAAAAATTACGGTTTGAGGTTAATGATTCCACTAATATTCAATATTGGAAGACTGACCCCGCTTGAGGGTGTTTAACGGTCTTTGGAGCATGTCACTGATGTCTGACGCATTCATGGGGGTCTGAAACTCAACCATATATGAAAAGAAAAAAAAATATCAGCTCAACGTGAATAAATAAAAAATGTTCATGCGATAGCCGTCAGTCTCTCCATACGCTGACGTTTGATATGTTTGAAAATACTTTTCGCAGCCAATGATTGCATCATAATTTGACCTTGACTGTGCAAAATATTCCCACGGTTCGAGCGTGCCGATTCTAAGAATTCCCCATCTTTATTGCTTTTCGGAATGAGCTAACGATTGGAAAATTCCAAGAATTGGATAATGGTGTCAGCAAATTTCTCAGAAATCCATATCTTTCCGCCAACACCTGAATAAACAATCAATTCCGAGAATTATGTCTCGCCACTGATTCTGAGAAATTAATTGCGTCGTAGTTTTATGTTTCTGTTCATCATTCGAAATTTCCATAGTACAGTCAATCTCAGACATTTTACGCAGCCGAATTTCCTAATTTTTTCCCAATGACAAAGAGGTTGGATATTTTCCATTTTATCTAAATTCAGTTCTTGTATCATTCACTAGGTGGCGTCACTATCGTTCAACCTTACAACCTACCGATTTGTGTTTTTGAGAAAATCGTCATTTTTCCATCTTGTATTACTATATGGAAGCGCTCGTAAAAAATTACTTAAGTCTTTTGCCCTGTTCAATTGGCTCATTATTGTTCCGGACGTCAAAGAGATAAGACGTTTCACTTCAGAGCAACTGTGTGATCAAGAAATATCACAAAATGTATGTTTCCTATACATGTACAGGATGTTGGCGATCGTTATGTTATTTCATTGAAAATTCTCTCAGATGGGGATATAGGAAAACCAAAATGCAGCGCTGTGACACATGTCAACGTATCACATTATGGATGATAAATGAAGAATAATCAATATGGGAAAAATGAACATTATTGTTTGGAATATAGAAGAAAGTAAAACATTGTAGAGTGTATTCTTTCAAATTAACCCAACCTAACCAATTTCATGCGTCCAATGCTATTAAACAAAAGAATAAGTTCTGCAAACATTGAAAACCGACTATGGTGTGCTAAACACCTTCGAAAAAAAAAACCGAAATCCAAGGAAAAAGTACCTTTTATTATATATGCCGACATTGAGAGTATTCTAACCAAAATTCAAGAAGGATCAAAATATCAACTGCATACCCCGGCTACTATGTGAAATGTTTTCACGATGCCGAAACCTGGACTCGAACCAGGGCCCTCTAGATTATGAGTCTAACGCTCTACCAACTGAGCTATTTCGGCTTACAATCATATGCATACAATAAAGTTTATAACGACAACCATTCATATGGCTTGCGACAAATGTTGAGTGACTATTAACCTGAAAAGTTATGGGCGAGGGACATAATATAACTATTTCGAGAAAAAAGTATCTGAAATCTAGGGAATTCTACCATAATCCTACTAAAACTGCCATAAGAGTATGTGTGTTAGATGGAGATAGTGAATATTCTCTAGATCTAGGGAAAATCATCAAAATGGTCAACGTGGTAACTAACCTACCTCGACCATCATGGCTGGAGCTGAGCTATAACAAGAAGTGTCAGAACAACTCAAGGTAATTTGAACAAAAAATAATAATTCAGGTCCTTGCGGGACATCCATTTTACAGACCCAGTGAATATAACCGTAATTGACTATTAGCTTGGATTGGGAAGTTGACATCTGACCAATGCAATCCTACTCAATGAACGTCAAACAGGGTAAATACAAAAAAAATCAACTTTTCGAAAGGATGACATTTGTGAGAGAGAGAGTTCGGGGATAGCCCCACGTTCGCCTGCAGATTTATTCTCCTCCAATACTCTAAAAATTCAATTTGTCTGGATCGACCTGTCTCGCGGATACCAACATCATTTACATGGATATGAGATTTCTTTTGGCGAATTTCGAAAAATAGGTAAATATTGGACAATCCTCGAACATTGAACGATTCTGATATTATTTACCACTGACTCCCTCTAATATTCTCCTCCAATACTCTAAAAATTCAATTTGTCCGCATCGACCTGTCTCGCGGATACCAACATCATTGACATGGATATGAGATTTCTTTGGACAATCCTCGAACATTGAACGATTCTGATATTATTTACGGCTAATCCTCGAACACCAACATGAAGACTGACGTCACAGCGATGACATCACTAGTTATATAGATTTCAGCTGAGGTTCGAGGTGGGGTGGCGGTCTATACTCATATCTTATATGTAAGGAGGTATATTTGTTGTGTTGTGTTGGACAACTAGAACGTGTTGATTGTGTTGTGTTGGACAACTTGAACGTGTTGGTTGTGTTGTGTTGGGCAACTTGAACGTGTTGGTTGTGTTGTGTTGGGCAACTTGAACATGTTGGTTGTGTTGTGTTGGACAACTAGAACATGTTGGTTGTGTTGAGCAACTAGACTGTTGGGTGGGAATTCTTCCATAATCCTACTGGAAACTCCCGTAAGAGTCTTGTGTTATAGAGAGATGGAGATTGTGATTATTCTCTAGATCTAGGGAAAATTATCAAAAAAAAAGGTCAAAGATCAACCCGCCCCGACCATCATGGCTGAAGCTGAGCAATAACAAGAAGTGCCAGAACAGCCCAAGGTGATTTGAACAAAAAATTATAAATCAGGTCCTTGCGGGACATCCATTTTTTGAAGACTCGAGTAAATATAACCGTAATTGGCTATTAGCTTGGACTGGGAAGTTGACGTCTGACCAACGCATTTGAATCCTCCGTTTTTTTCTCTTCAAACCCAACGTTCACTTGAAGATTTATTCTCCTCCAATACTCTGAAAATTCAATTTGTCTGGATCGACCTGTCTCGCGGATACCAACATCATTTACATGGATATGAGATTTCTTTTGGCGAATTTCGAAAAATAGGTAAATATTGGACAATCCTCGAACATTGAACGATTCTGATATTATTCACCACTGACTCCCTCTAATATTCTCCTCCAATACTCTAAAAATTCAATTTGTCCGCATCGACCTGTCTCGCGGATACCAACATCATTGACATGGATATGAGATTTCTTTGGGAGAATTTCGAAAGATAGGTAAATATTGGACAATCCTCGAACATTGAACGATTCTGATATTATTTACGGCTAATCCTCGAACACCAACATGAAGACTGACGTCACAGCGATGACATCACTAGTTATATAGATTTCAGCTGAGGTTCGAGGTGGGGTGGCGGTCTATACTCATATCTTATATGTAAGGAGGTATATTTGTTGTGTTGTGTTGGACAACTAGAACGTGTTGATTGTGTTGTGTTGGACAACTTGAACGTGTTGGTTGTGTTGTGTTGGGCAACTTGAACGTGTTGGTTGTGTTGTGTTGGGCAACTTGAACATGTTGGTTGTGTTGTGTTGGACAACTAGAACATGTTGGTTGTGTTGAGCAACTAGACTGTTGGGTGGGAATTCTTCCATAATCCTACTGGAAACTCCCGTAAGAGTCTTGTGTTATAGAGAGATGGAGATTGTGATTATTCTCTACCTACTGGAAACAATTATCAAAAAAAAAGGTCAAAGATCAACCCGCCCCGACCATCATGGCTGAAGCTGAGCAATAACAAGAAGTGCCAGAACAGCCCAAGGTGATTTGAACAAAAAATTATGAATCAGGTCTTTGCGGGACATCCATTTTTTGAAGACTCGAGTAAATATAACCGTAATTGGCTATTAGCTTGGACTGGGAAGTTGACGTCTGACCAATGCATTTGAATCCTACGTTTTTTTTTTCTCTTCAAACCCAACGTTCACTTGAAGATTTATTCTCCTCCAATACTCTGAAAATTCAATTTGTCTGGATCGACCTGTCTCGCGGATACCAACATCATTTACATGGATATGACATTTCTTTGGGGGAATTTAGTAAGAGAGGCTAACGTTGGGGGCGATCCTCAAACATTGAACGATTCTAATATTATTTACGGCTAACCCTCGTACACCAACATGAAGACTGACGTCACAGCGATGACATCACTAGTTATATAGATTTCAGCTGAGGTTCGATGGGGTGGTTGTGCCCTGTTGAACAGGTGTTCACGAACAGGTGTTCACGAACGGTTTAGACAGGTGTTCACGAACACTGTTCACGAACACCTGTTCACGAACAGGTGTTCACGAACAGGTGTTCACGAACAGGTGTTCACGAACAGGTGTTCACGAACAGGTGTTCACGAACACCTGTTCACGAACAGGTGTTCACGAACAGGTGTTCACGAACACGTGTTCACCAACAGGTATTCCTATAAACATGACTGATGCGGTAGCGAGTGTCAGTTGCAGTTCAGACGTCGAAGGGTAAACATGTCCCTGCTACCTGATCCCGACTGTTATGGCATTACTTTGAACGGATTGAAGTATTTCATTGGAAGAGAGGCTATAGAAATTGAAGGCAGTACATTGAAGCTGGATCGAGATACCTATGAACTGACCGAAGGTTTGATAGAACTTCTAACTAAAAAGCAGCCAGTTGATTTCACCAATCAAGATATAATCAATTATAAGACGATTCTGGTGACCACCAATGCACACAAAAGAGCCGATGGAAAAATCAATGGAAATAGGTCATGGAAATACAAGAATATTATATCCAAGATATTTCCACCAGAGGAAATTGAAATCAAGAAGGGTAAAGGAACGAGAATAGCAGCTACTCAAGTGACAGATCAGAATAGATCAGAACATGAAGAACGTTCAACAAGAGCATCTAGCGTTGGGATGTCGGACGAAAGGATCGTTAAAGCCATGCGCGACCGAAAAGTAGCGGAAAC